>JAQBSW010000185.1:0-15000 GCA_029291075.1 Eudiplozoon nipponicum | reverse complement strand
GAGGTCTTATTGAGTATGGCGTCAATATTCTTTATTATTATTCTTTATTTATAGTCTTCAAGTAGGCATCAATCCAATAAATGTGTGAGCCAAATTTACATCGATTTGAACTTTCGTCGTGGGAATTCTTGATATTCATAAGTGTTTTATAAGGACGAAACCGAGCTTGATCATGAATGAGTATTATTTTTTATAGTTATCGCGTTCTCACTTAAGTGCGTACTACGAGGCGTTTCCATAGACAACATTTCTTTAAATAAAAATGCGCAAGCAGATTAGAAATATTCGTTAAATTTTTATCGAAATATCCTGATTTTATTGTCAATTTGTGACCGTTTTTTTCTATAATCTGTAGACATTGATGGGCTAGTTATGCAAATGTAACATGATTTCATATCACTCTCTCACAGTTAGTAGAGCTAGGCGAAAATCAAGGGGGTTTTCTGTACCACAGTTAGTATAAAAAAGCATGATCTTCAGTATATTCCTCTTCTGAGGAGCTAGTGTAGCCAAATGCTTCTCCCATGACTTTCCTTGAAACTCGGTAAATTTTAGCGCAGCATTGAAGCCAGTCATCAGAACAACTCATTGGAGCATTATAGAACCTGCGTGGTTCAATTCAGCGTACAAGTAACACTGGTATGGTTTCGATGGCGATCAGTTGTGAAATTTCACTAGCCTTACGGTAGTTATAAACACGACCATACATAACTTGCTGATTTGAATCGAAGGTCATATTCTTGCTGATATGGTTTTAAACACAGTAGCGTTTCCACTAAGGCTCGATCGTTCTGCATATCTGAATCCTTATTTTGTTTAAATACGCATAGCATAATACGAATATCACTAGAAGGCAACTATGCTCTTGCTGTAAACTTCACACTCACAGGCCAGATGAAGTGGCTTGACATTTTGCGACATTTATGCATGTTGAAATTTTACTCGATTAGTTTTTCGAATCTGGAAGAAGTCTTATTTGCTCTTGAATAGTATTTAAAGCACGAAACGAATGTGCACGAGATTATACCTTCCGTTCTTCCTGTCTTTGGTGTATCCTTCTGGTCATATTTTAATTAATTTTTTTCTAGGTGCGCAACACCTAATACACAATTGCATATATATTACTTCTCCGCCACAAACAGGACCTGAGTATTTAAATTGTTTTGTATGATAGTTTTTATGACACTTTGGGCTCGATAGAAGCCTACTGCATTGGCTAAGCGAAGTTATAGAAGGCTACTTTACGCATGATATTCGCCGCGGTGCCGAGTTAATTATGATGAGGTCGACAAATGCGTTCGTGTTATAGAGTTGCGGATCATTTTATTACGTTTTATTAACTTTTTTTAAATATATATCTTTTGATTAAAATAAATCTGAGATTTTAGCAAAAACATATAAAATTCACTTGACGTGCCTGGCTAATTTTGTTTCATTAGCCGGTAACTTGGACCTACGGTTTTTGAGCATACTTGTCTGTCCCCGAAAGTGTGTTATTATTTCATACATTTGTTGCAAGCATGTGGTATTCTACTATGTGGAGTAGTATGCCAGATTCCTCGACTTGAACCCTTTGAAGCTTTGTCGTTAGCCGCGCGACTTGGTAATCCGGGCGTACATCCTATCCACACTCAGTTGGCTAATCATCTTCAATTACACTGCGGCGCCAGGCGTAGCATGCGATGCTGAAAGGACTTAACCTATTGGTTGAGGAATAGCGCTCGCTGGCTTTATTGAATTTGCTGATTACTTATTTTATTTGCTAGATGCTGTCATAAATTAGCATATTTTATCAGTGCTTCGATGGTTTTCAAAATCAGTTGTGACCTAGTTGTGACCTTCATCTCGTTCGGTAGCGATTATATATATATATATATATATATATATATATATATATATATATATATATATATATATATATAGAAGCCTTGTGGAAGAAGAACACATCTGTTTAATTTATAAAACTGGATTTTGTTTATATTGATTAAATTTTGCTTACATCATGACATAATTTAATCTTAATTGAGTAATAAATTATGTCTTAAGGCATGATTTATTTATACAGAAATAGTTGTACAACAAGGTCTATATGGCTATTTGTTCGTCACTGAAATGTATATTGTTGCATAGAAAAGGCAGAAAAGCAGAGGAGTAATTTGTATCATAAATACACACTATTTAATGTACCGTATGCGTGCACACTCAAAACCAGGCAAGTACACACACACACAAATGCATACACACTGTTCACAAGTTTTTAATTAGTTCATATACGAATTTCTATTTTTTTATATATCGTACAGCCATCTTTTTTTCAATTCAATATATCAGAGAGAAAAAGTTCTCTCGTAAAAAGCTATTTAAAATATATTTGTTCTATTTTACTTATTTTTTAGGAGTGTTGGTGTGGTCGCCTATTTCTTACTGACGTCTCAGAGTCCCTTTTGGGGCAACACACCACAGATAACTTATTTAAACATATCGAAGATGCGAATTTCCTATCCCGATGAACTTTTTGCAGGTGTTTCGAGGCAGGCTATTCAATTTATTCAGCAGCTTATTCAAAAGAATCCAAAGTAAGTGTACATCAACAACACGTTTGCCTCATTTGCGTTATTTTCATCATGTCAAATCTGCCTTTATACAATGCATTTGTGAGAATACAAGGGAATTAAACAACGTTATTACAGTTACATACTGTTTGTTGCGAAGAGCTAATATATATGCAAGTATGTATTAGGTTTTGCGAACCTAGTAACAAATTAGTTCAGTTGTGACCAGAAGGATAAACCAAATTCCAAAGCATGAATGGAAGTTGAGATTATTTATTTTTAATTGTATATTTGGTCAAGAATGTGGATAATAGACATTCATGACCAAATATATAGTGGTTAAAGGGCGTAATACCGGCTCTTACTGATGAATCGCCAGTAAGCACGAAACAAATGTGTATGAGATTATACTTTCCGTTCATGCTGCCTTTGGTTTATCCTTCTGGTCACAACTGAACTAATTTGTTACTAGGTTCGCAAAACCTAATACATACAAACAACGTTATTGTATGAAGTCTAATTTATAAAAAAAAATGAACGCAATAATTGGTGTGATTTGTTCTGATGCGATGTGCTCTATCATCATCGGATTTAATCTAATTTTCAATTTTTGGTTCTACCAAAATGCGTGGCCGGTACGAAACCGTTGTCTCAATCTTCTTATCACTATCTGGTGCAATCTGCAGATGTTTATGCTTGTGAAAATTTGTTATTTTGCGTTTTAAAGTGGTTTTCTAATTGAAACTATTTTCACATTTTCATTTTCTCTTTCTGCATAAATTATCGCAAATGTTTGCGTTAATGTTTTTTCGTTATAAATTTTCTAAAGCTAATGCATATGCATCATCTAATGACATACTTTATATATGCATTACTAGCCTCAGTCTTTTGTTGGTTTGTCCTCAATTTCTCTTTCAGGATTAATAAACTAGCAGATCTTCATTTTGTTGGAGTATTACTACACTAAAAACAGACTGCTCGTAGGTCACAATGTTTGTTATAAAGTTTGTGTGTGTGTGCATGTGTGATTGACTTCTTAAATGGCTGTTTTGGAGTGCGTTTTTATGTGCATTAATTTGTCTGTGCGTGTCAGCTTGTTCAGTAATAAGTTGGCAATTTGTCTTGGTTCGTTTTCGGCATAGGCCCTTATAACTCACCATTTTAATCGATTGCTTATTAGCTTTCATTAACCTAGTTTATTTCGGTTACCAAAAGCATATGTCGTTACTGGCCTAATCATCTCACCTTTACATCATCATCATCATTTTCATGCACAGAAATGCAAAAGGCATTAGTAATTAGTGTCACCGCCATATAACCATAATAAAAATTTAAAAAAAAACGTAAAATAAAAAAGTGATAATAATGACGAAAATAATAATTGAAGCACAAATTATTGAAGGAGAGTAATGTGTGAGGGGGAGGATCTAGATAACTAGATAACAAACAGATGTGAGGCAAATTAAACTCTACATAACCATTTTGGCCAAGTCAGCTTTAAGGCAAGGTGACATCGACAATATAGCTTACGTTTTTCCCTGTGTCACATTATAAACACAATCAGACTTCGCAGATAACTTTGCCAAACTAAGATGATTCTACAGGAAATCTGTAACAAGTACGCCACAGAGCTGGGCTCGATTCCATGTTGCGCAAGGTTTTCCACCAAGAAATATGATGCGTACGTGGACTCCGTCCTAGCGGACGAGCGAGTTCCATACTATCCAGTTTGATTGTAGTTGCCTTGATCTGTTTCTGCCATGTCAAATATAATTAAACGAACATTGGTTGTTCGGGCGGTGATAACATTTACCATAATCAAGGTTGCGAACTTGAAATAAACACCTGACCCATTTAGTACATGCATTTGATAGTATAAACTAAGAATTGTGTAATGTCTACTGAATACATTGCCTTTTCTACGTTATACAGTTCTTAGTTTATACTGGCAAATTCATGTACCTAATGGGTCAGGTGTTTATATCAAGTTCACAACCTTGGTTATAGTAAATGTCAAAATATGTTCATCTTGTTTCTTACGCCAATCTGGCGCTGGGTGACAGAATTCAGCTCTACTGGAAAAGCGAATTTAGGGCATACGAAAAACGTAACCGAGCCAACGCTATTGATAGAGCCTTATTTGTTTTTCTAACGAGAAACACTTTTTGACCTATTCAAAATTACGTTTACGGATGTTGTTGGTAGCCTCTCTGTGCTACGCTTCTCAAACACCAGTGGTCAAATGCTTGTAATCGCATGAAGTAATTCAATTCTCAGAGGCCATATCTCACAAGCGTACAATTAAACTGCACGTACAGATGCATTTTAAATACGACCTTAAAATAAGTATGAAATACTTGCATTTCTCCATAAATGGCGAAGGTTGGAGGAAGCTATTCTAGCTTTTGCCTGAGGTATTGATAGAGCTGTCAAGGTTTGTTAACCTATCAAATATGTCCAGATCTTGACCCTGCGGTTGCAGAGTTGGAGTGAGTGGTGGTTGATCCTGTAGGAGTATCTGCTATTCATAGTGTGCAAATTTTATACAGAAAGACAAAACAAAGACTGCTCATCTATTCAAGGTGACCTGAGCAGAATCTCGTTTGCAGAATAATAAAACACTTCTTTGTATATCAATCATCATCATGCCCAATCATACACATGTCAAAAGTGACTAATGTTTCAATACCATATAACCATAAGGAGTGCAAAAATACGTAAATAACATTTTAGACAAATTATAGTGGAGCTCATCTTCGTCTAAATTAATTTCGAATTTTAGCCATCAAGACCAGCTTGCTATGACTCTAGTTCTATCACAGATGTGATAGAACCGCATTTCCATTGGGATGAATAAAAACATCCCGATCAAAAACAAAACGAAATTGGAAATTGTGATCAATCGGATCTTTGTGAAACTGTCTGTGAAAAGCTACTACCAGCGTACGCAAAAACGCGGAATTGGAAAATATGAAGCTGGCACTCCGCAATAAAATTTCAAAAATACATATATTATATTATTATATTTAGCTGACTGTTTTTAGTTATGCATACGGTTACACATGCGTGATTTGCACTTATTTAATTATATGACAAGCCTATCCTGAGTACAACCTGAGTGATTTGAATGAAATTTAACACGTGCATGGGTCGTTTGGATTTCTAATTGTATCACTTACTATGGCATGTGATTATAACGAGTATTTTTAGTTTATTGGTCTCTCCTACCCGAAAATGTCAGGGCAACTTCAGTTACATCATTTCACATGGAGTGTATAAACCAGATAGTCTAACGCATGTAAACGTTAAATTCATATTCAGCCACTCTAGTCTCAATTAGTTGGATGGACGTAAAAGTGACGGATATGCACATACACGTGACACGCAGCTATCTATTGTAAGGTCAATCTGAAGTATAAATGATATTTCTGGAGGAAATATCGCGTTTGCTTCCTTATTTTGTTTCGTAAAATTGATGGTTATAAAAAGACTGAAGAAGGCTACCAAAATATTTTATACTAACAAATAAATTGGGATCAGTACTGCGTTAATCAAAACGCAGATCAGATAAATTTTTTAACAACATGACAGCTGCAAATAAATACGAGCAAAATTTTAAATAATGTTGGTTCTCATTCGATCATTGATATGGAAAACAAAGAACTTTATAACAGAGGAAACATAACCGCTGTTAGTTATTCGATATTAACGTATTAACTGTAGATAAATGTACATGGAGGGTTATTCGGTAGTTGCAATATTTAACGTATGTTTGATATCACTGCTGTTGCAAACTCGTTATTCTGTTTGACTGTTCGAATAAATCAGAAGGCCAGACATTTTAATTAAAGATCAGTTTTTCGATTAATTTCATGTTTAATAATATAACATCGAATTTCATAACAGTGTTCACGGTTGAGTTGAGTTCGGCAAGAAAAAGGCAAACCTCACATATGAACTTTCTGGTCAATTAGGGCGTTGAGAAAGAAGTCGAACGCCATAATAAATTGCAAATAGAACCCTGCAAAAAGTTCAACCAAAACTCGCTCGCAATCAATTGATAATTGTAAGTAAAATGAATGATTCAAACAAACGAAAAATGCTGTTATAGAAAAATTACATAGTTAAAAAAAATGAAAGCCATTCTTAATTTTACATTATGAGCATTGAACTGAACTACCACACTGAAAATATTGTTCTAAAAAGGTATAAATAAAAATGTCCCTAAGGTGGGCATATTTAGGTGCAACAAAAAAGGATCGTGCTACACATACATTATTTTGTATGACTTACAAACTTATTATTATTATTATTATCATTTTTATTGAAGCATTTAAGTATAAAGCTGCATGTGGACTTCGCGTGTCATTTAAAATAACATGAGACATGTTGGCCCTCTGAAAAAAATACGTGTTTGCTTAAATGATCTTCTGATGCTCCTGCACGTTTAGTTCCGTAAGGGCCCATGCCATTATGACTGACTTAACCAGGTCTCTTCGTTGTACCATGATTGCTGCTGGAAATAAACAGGTCTCTTTGTTTGTGAGGTTACGATGCGAGATAGTTAAGTAATTTTTATCGAGAACATTATTGCTCGGCTTCGCGTTTGCTTGTATACCACTACTACTGCTTCTACTACTAAAACTACTACTACTGCTTGCACAATAACAATATGCTGATGCTTAACTACGGCATAACCATTAAATTCATAGTTATGCGTGGGCCGTAAATGAACAGTAGGTTGTTTATTCATATCGTAAGTCAGAATTACTTTGGGCGCCTGACGAGAAGTGAGTGTTGCCTTCTTATCCAAATCGAGACATTGACGACTAGTCTATTGTAAACAAATTCTCTGTGGAATAAAACGACCGAAATTCGGCAGATGCTAAATATTGTACAATATAATGTGTCAACTATGGAAAATATTTAAAATGCAAATGTTTTTTCAATTTGATTGCATGGCCGTGGGCATTTTTTGCTAGTACAATGCTGAACCAGTTGTACTTGTTGAGATTAGCTGCATTAATTTAACCAACATTCTGTTATTTTCACGTGTGATATATTGACTATGCGTAGAATTTTTACAGATTGGCAGATTGGAGCGTAAAACATCATTGCATTTTTTTATGAAAAAATTGTTCGATATTTTATATTTGTTTCAACTAACTAGTTCGTGTTTTTCGAAACTGCAGAGTTCAAAAGAGAAAAAAGTTCTTTACGTACACATTAAACCATTAAAAATGCTGATAAACTTATGTTTACTTCCTTAAGTGGAACTTATATGTGTGCGTGCATCTATTTGTCAGTGTTCACTAAGCATTGCCTAATCTCACGAATAAACTGGTTTCTACATTAATACGAGCTCTTAAAATAATTTTCAGAATTTCCCGCGAACAGGACTCGAACTGGGGTACATGTGCGCCACTTTGCCAATTACTACACGCAATTTTCAGTTTTATACTAACTTATGTTTTTGACTTGCTTTTCCTTCAAATAGAGCATGTGTGGCTTCTCTTTCGGCCTAGATTTCCAGCTATTCACCCTCAATGCCATGAAAGAAGACACCATGCCACCTGGAGAAGTGATATGGAATTAAAGATTATGACCGGATTTAGATTATGTATATTTTTAAGTATAAACTGAGCTCTGCCTAAGGTAGGAAAGGAAAATTCTGGCCAGTATTTGACGAGTTCCCAATAAAGACGAAAACGGTCTACTGGATGAATTGCTTTTTCTAAATTATAATCATAATATTTTTATGGCTGCTAACATCAATATCTCAATAGCTATTTAAATAAATCGCCCAATAAACCGGTTTCGTCCTTATTGGGAACTCTTCAATTGTTCCCCAGATTTTGTCGTAAACGATGAAATAAATATGAATGGATAAATACAAACTGAACGTATAAAGTAACCGATGCATTGTATCTAATAGACCATTCTTTTTATAGAAATACCCTCAGTTATATTATGTTGTAATTTTTTGCGTTGTGCGATCATCTAATTTAACATCAGTATGATATTCTTTCGTGGGTTTCTGACTTCCACTAGTAGTTCTGCAATAATAAAGTTGATTCTCATTTCCAGGTATGCGCGTGCTTGAAAATAAGGATAAATCTGACTATTTCAGAACTACTAGTGCAAGTCAGAATCTCGAATGAAATTTGTAGACATGTTAAATCTACAATTGCTGCGGATAGCAATATAAACTATTATAATTTGGTGCAGAGCAACATAAATCATTCAAACCATGGCTCAGACAATGCAAGCAATTGTAGGTATAATAATGATGTCAAAATCGTGGCGTGGTAGATGGATTCCATTTACTACCTCATGCGATATATAGCTTATGCTAACAAATAGTATCTTCATTCTTTGTTTTTCATAGATAATGATTCACAGTTTTTGAATAAATAAATCGGGTTTTGTTAACTTTAATTGCACCTGGCCAGGTTTCTATTTCTTTTAATCTAAACTGCATCTAATCTGCTAAAAGGATATGCTACTTTGGAGAATACGCACTTATTTAACGTTTTAGCACATTTTGTGAAATGTTAATTCAGTATCGACTATATTTGGTTAATCCTTGCTCCATTTTGACAGGCACTTTGAAAGTAGGCCAAACTAGCCAGTGTTTATTGATTATTTTAAGACACACTGAAATTTATTAAGTCTTATTGCATAACTTAATTTTAGTTATAACCAGCATAGCTTACATAAAAAATAATTGGTTTAACATTTCCGTTTTAAATCTATTTACATTTATTAAAATGAAGGTGGCAAGCCTGATAGAAAAACCCGCCCCAGTATGTACAATTTTTCCGGTATAAAACAAGCATTGTATAGGGTAACAGAGTAAATTTACCTAGTAGACTCATTTCGCACTTATTACTACTACGTATAAGGTTTAGTTTTACGAACAAATGCATATTTAATGCGACTAGTGTTTATATCGACTTCGCAAAATTTATTTAAATAATTGCTATCACCACTCGCACAACCATTGATTGTTTAGTTGTATATATCCTAAATTCATTACCAATTGGGCAGATGGCGTAATATCTGTTCTATAATAACAGACTAGGGTAGCTAGTTGATACTTGGGGTCTAAAACAACGCAATATAGGTTTTACTTTAAGGAAAGTTTAATCAAAATACAGCATTTAGTATACAACTGAATATTATGTGTAGCGTGCGACTGGGTAGTTCATTTGTTAGTCAGAAAATTCTATGCAGACTTTCCCATGTTCGAGTCCTGCCCCCGTCAGATATTGGGCAGTCCTTGAAGAGTTTCCAATAAGGACAAGAAACCAATCTATAGGTGAATTACCTTTGATATTTCATAAAATGCTTAATATATATATATATATATATATATATATATATATATATATATATATATATATATATAGAGAGAGAGAGAGAGAGAGAGAGCAGAACAGATTGGTGTTTATATCCCTACTCACAACCTTGATTTAATAAATTTTATCACCGCCCATTGAAATAGGTTATTGGATTAATTTTATTTGCATTTTTTTCTTAAATGAAGTTTGCTAGCTTGATATACATAAATCCCATTATATATATATATATATATATATATATATATATATATATATGCTCTCTCTATACATACATACATATTACACTTTTGTCCGTTTAAAAACTAAGCATAGTATGCGGTACCATAGAACATTCATCGAGCAGGCCTGGTTTGTCCTTATTTGTAACTCCTCATGTACTATCTAGGATTTCTTGCCTCGTCAGTGTTCGAACTGGTAAACATGTGCTTCGGAGTGTGGGTCAATACACTGCGCTACCCTCTCGCACTCTACACATATTTAGCAGTTACGTTGTAATCTACTATTTACATTACTTTGACTGTCTTGTGACGTTGGGGATTGACTGTATGGCTGCGAAACGAATTTTTGCTCGTATGATTTTGTTGTTCTGCAATGTTTAGTTTATACCTGTGATATATATATATTGTTTGTTTCAAAATATTTCGTCTGCCAGATGCAAGTATTAAAGAATGAAACGATCTTCTTCCTCCTTTTAAAATGTCTTTGGTCCTCTTGCGAGTGGTTGCGGCGTTCGGCGAGCATGTGTAATTACTCCCATCTTGGTTTATTTTATTATAGATGTGGGCTTTACAGGCGTTATTGCAACAGTCGGCGTAGTGTAAATTGTTCTTAATGGTCGGCTATATTTCCTTAAATACGCCGAAGTTATGCTGTTCCGATGGTAGAAACACAGGAATCTCCAAAGAACCATTAATGGTGCTCAGAACGTGTCCATATAATACTGTCAGGCACTGGTGGCCAATTCTAAAATGGAACCTTAGAGCGTGTTTAAAGGCGTCCTTTCAGTCATAAACTAATTAATTAAAGTAGTTCCTCTGGCGATTCCATTCGGATCGACTTCTGCTAAGATTCAGCCGCTGTTTTCAAACTGTGCTAACTCATTTTAGAATTGATCGTATAAATTACCATTATAAGAAGGCCGCAGTCTACAAATATCGTATACTGTTGGTATTCTGTATTGTGGATTCTTGAAAAATGATCGAATATTGTAGCCAGCACCTTGGCTGCCATGTTAGTCGAGGTATCGGCTCTGGTTGGTTTAGGCCACTGGCAGTTAAGTTACAATAGGTGTTGACCAAGAGCAAAACTTACGATCCACCCAGTTCTATTTAGCTGCTATTTGACATGCCATCAAATTGCCACCATTAAAACGTCTTATGTAATGTTGGTTGCGTTGGTTGAGGCACTGCTTAAGAAGTTCCATTGCACATCCTGCTCGCTTTACCCCATAAACAAGTGATTGATGGAGGCAGTAGTCCAGAAATCTCGTGATTGTTTGCTATTTTCTTCGACAATAATCGCTTGATCACACGGCATTGTATCTCGATAAATCAGGGAAAATTTCAATTGGGAAAATCGATTGGTCTGGCGGAAAACCGTTCTTTGGAGATAGCTTGTCAGTTCTGCCCTATTGTTATTGCTGTTATAGTCCCCAACATGCCTGAAATCCAAATTCGTGTTTATGCGCATATAAATGCGAGGATCCACCTGAAATGATTTTCACAATAAAAATAGCTATGTACAATTTGATTTGCCTAATTAGGTTCGCAAAATTTTGACCAAGTTCTTTGAAAATTTGTATACTTTTCATATTGAATGGTTAATGGCACTTTTGGTTATGCTAATATTTATGCATAGACATTTCTGCTACTTATTATCACACCTGTCTAGTTCAAATTTTCTAGAGGCAGCAGCTGAGTTTAGCAAAGCATTTTGTCAGAACACCTGCTGTTAAAATGGGTATTTGAACGAGTAAATGTTTGCTTAAGACAACATATTGGCTGGCAATTACCGTATGTGAGCCTTCTGCAAAGTTTATTCAGTAATTAGTCTTTAAAACAGGAATTTATATTGCCATGCTTTCTAATTTTACTAATTGGTGTATTTTAATTAATCTAAGCTGTAGAGGATGTTTGCATTATGTTTGTAGTCTGGTTAAATGGTGGCCACAAGCGTGAGTGAATTTTAGCATGGAGTATTAAGGCTATAATGAATACGTAAGTATCCAAAAAGGCGGAAGAGAGACGATGCTATTAATACTACTACCATCATTACCCAGAATTATATGCTGCCGAATGGCCGTGAAATTCACAATTATGTATGAACTAAGATATGATTGAGACTGTGTGCTTGACTTATCTTCGTGGGCTTGTCTGAAATGAGAATTACTTTAATCATGGTTGCGGTCTTGACTTTGTCATTATAATCTAAGCACCAGGGCGTGGTGGATTTCCGACCGGCAATCGGATCTCCTATAAAATACCACATGAGCCCGACGACGGCACCATGACTCGGCGTGTGTTCCCCGCCACAAAAGGGTTCAACAGCCACAGGATTACATGGACTCCTGGACAGTACCCCGTACTTCCGAATGGCGAATGAGCTCTCAACAGCCACCGGCAACCATGCAACTTACTGCTGCCTTGCAGCCTGCGCTTGGATGTGCAAAGGCTAGAGGTGCGTCCTCGATCAAAAAGCCGAGTGGTGAGGGGACACCACTTGTACCAAATTCCCAAGAAACTCCATGAAATGATATCAATGGAGCCGGCTTATCCTCCAAAAGGAGTCAGCCGCAGTAAAGCAAAGTAAAGCAAGCATTGTATAATGCAGAAAAGGCAATCCATGCAGTAAGTATGTATTAGGTTTTGCGAACCTAGTAACAAATTAGTTCAGTCTTGACCAGAAGGATAAACCAAAGGCAGCATGAACGGAAAGTATAATCTCATGCACATTCGTTTCGTGCTTACTGGCGACTCATCAGTAGGGGCCGGTATTACGCCCTTTAACCACTATATATTTGGTAGAAGAATGTGGAATAATAGGACAGTACAATCTCCTAGACGAATGTGTAAACCTGTAATAGTGAAGCTAACATAATCTAAAGTCAACGACAATACGACTTCACTGCTAACTCACACTATATAATTTATATACCGAGTCTGTAAAGGATACTAACACTATGGCTATTGTGTTAGTAACTGATACCTTTTTTGAAATCGATGAGTACTGGATACTAACACTATGGTTTCCGAGTCGGTACATGATACCAACCTGTTGGATATAAATTTATGCTAAAGTTCACCCAAAATTGAGAATTACAACAATTTCCGAACACCTGTTACTCCAGTTAAACCATACACTCTTGCCTTCATCGATATCAGTTTTCACATTTCGCGGTAAGCATGACATAATTCAATTCAATATATTACAGTTAAATACTGTTTGTTGCGCAGAACTAATATATATGCAAGTATGTATTACGTTTTGCGAACTTAGTAACAAATTAGTTCAGTTGAATATATATAATATAATGTATTGAAATGAATGATGTCATGCTTACCGCGAAATGTGATAACTGATATCGATGAAGGCCAGAGTGTATGGTTTGACTGGAGTAACAGGTGTTCGGAAATTGTTGTAATTCTCAATTTGGGTGAACTTTAGCATAAATTTATATCCATCAGGTTGGTATCATGTACCGACTGGGAAACCATAGTGTTAGTATCCGGTACTCATCGGTTTCAAAAAAGGTATCAAGTACTAACACAATAGCCATAGTGTTAGTATCCTTTACAGACTCGGTATATATATTATATAGTGTGAGTAAGCGTTGAAGTCGCATTGTCGTAGACTTTATATGATGTTAGCTTCACTATTACAGGTTTACACATTCGTCTAGGAGATTGTACCATCCTATTATTCCACATTCTACTACCAAATATATAGTGGTTAAAGGGCGTAATACCGGCTCCTACTGATGAGTCGCCAGTAAGCACGAAACGAATGTGCATTAGATTATACTTTCCGTTCATGCTGCCTTTGGTTTATCCTTCTGGTCAAAACTGAACTAATTTGTTACTAAGTTCGCAAAACCTAATACATACTTGCATATATATTAGGTCTTCGCAACAAACAGTATTTAATCCATCCAGTTGGCAGGTTTCCTTATTGGAAACTCATCCCGTAATGTCCAGAATTTTGAAGGAGAATGTCCGACATGGCTTTCTCATCTCCGGTATAATCCAACGAATCATAAAATTGCTTAAACTTTCACATCGACGATAAGTTTCAGTCTTCAGTGACGGAAGTGTGAAGCTACAATGTTGAAATAATTCGATTAAGAATAACTGAATAACAATAGAAATGAATAAGATAAAGTTTCAATGGAAAATTAAAAAAAAGATTATATATTGGGTGTGGCTTTATTCAAAAACAGGAGAATATGTCGTAGTACGCATAGACAAGCGTGTTACCCCTTGCATGCATGCTTTTCGTGCAACCTGAATGTTTTTCACTAGAATCAATTACAACCTATATGTTAAGTCCAAATTAAATTGAATAATATGAATGAAATTATCTAAAACTTATTGATAAAATATACGGTGAGTTGGGAGAAATGGCTTGCTCGTGCTGAATACAAGGCGCATTCATCACCGGGATCGCGTTTTTTCTTCATGCTGAATTCTGTGTGTAATTCTGGTCCTACATTAACTAATTTGCTGTCAGGTGTGATACGCCTAGTAGACCATCCGCGCAATCATTGGTTGTTTAATTCTATGACCTATATATATATGGCGAACGCTGCAAAAATTTAATCCTCGTGAATACATGGAAATTGTGCTGCCGATATTTCCTGTCAAGTGCAATGTGTGCGAGACTACTAGAGGTGAGAGCCGCATATCTAGTTTTGCTTTTCCAAATATATATATATATATATATCGGTTACGCTTGCTTATAAATAGACGCATAATAAGTAGCATTCAAAACATTTGAATTCTTTATATATATATATATATATATATATATATATATATATATATATATATATATATATATATTTATATCTATATATATATATATATATA
>JAQBSW010000184.1:60000-258999 GCA_029291075.1 Eudiplozoon nipponicum | reverse complement strand
TAATAGGACGGTACAATCTCCTAGACGACTGTGTAAACCTGTAATAGTGAAGCTAACATAATCTAAAGTCAACGACAATGCGACTTCAATGCTAACACACACTATATAATATATAATACCGAGTCTGTAAAGGATACTAACACTATGGCTATTGTGTTAGTAACTGATACTTTTTTGAAATCGATGAGTACCGGATACTAACACTATGGTTTCCGAGTCGGTACATGATACCAACCCGATGGATATAAATTTATGCTAAAGTTCACCCAAATTGAGAATTACAACAATTTCCGCACACCTGTTACTCCATTTAAACCATACACTCTGGCCTTCATCTATATCAGTTATCACATTTCGCGGTAAGCATGACATCATTCAATTCAATATATTACAGTTAAATACTGTTTGTTGCGAAGAACTAATATATGCAAGTATGTATAAGGTTTTGCGAACCTAGTAACAAATTAGTTCAGTTGTGACCAGAAAGATAAACCAAAGGCAGCATGTACGGACAGTATAATCTCATGCACATTCGTTTCGTGCTTACTGGCGACTCATCAGTAGGAGCCGGTATTACGCCCTTTAAGAACTATATATTTGGTAGAAGATGAGTCGCCAGTAAGCAGGAAACGAATGTGCATGAGATTATACTTTCCGTTCATGCTGCCTTTGGTTTATCCTTCTGGTCACAACTGAACTAATTTGTTACTAGGTTCAGCAAAACCTAATACATACTTGCATATATATTAGTACTTCGCAACAAACAGTATTTAACTGTAATATATTGAATTGAATGATGTCATGCTTACCGCGAAATGTGATAACTGATATCAATGAAGGCCAGAGTTTATGGTTTAACTGGAGTAACAGGTGTTCGGAAATTGTTGTAATTCTCAATTTGGGTGAACTTTAGCATAAATGTATATCCATCTGGTTGGTATCATGTACCGACTCGGAAACCATAGTGTTAGTATCCGGTACTCATCGATTTCAGAAAAGGTATCAGTTACTAACACAATAGCCATAGTGTTAGTATCCCTTACAGAGTCGGTATATATATTATATAGTGTGAGTTAGCATTGAAGTCGCATTGTCGTTGACTTTAGATTATGTTAGCTTCACTATTACAGGTTTACACATTCGTCTAGGAGATTGTACCGTCCTATTATTCCACATTCTTCTACCAAATATATAGTGGTTAAAGGGCGTAATACCGGCTCCTACTGATGAGTCGCCAGTAAGCACGAAACGAATGTGCATGAGATTATACTTTCCGTTCATGCTGCCTTTGGTTTATCCTTCTGGTCACAACTGAACTAATTTGTTACTAGGTTCGCAACACCTAATACATACTTCTGAATATCACATTTATTGTTGAAAAGAATCAAGTCATATATATATATATTTCTAATTAGAAATATACTGTGTAATATTAAAAGGCATGGACATTATAAATTAATAAATATATATATATATATATATATATATATATATATATATATATATATATATATATATATATATGAAGGAGAAAGATCTGATTAAAAGGTACGTTTCTTAGCGAGGCGCTGTCATCTTTCAAGTTGTTTCCGCAGTTGCCGATTGCGGAGCGGATTGTTTCATATTTTTATTGTAGGTTTAAACAAAACGTTGAATATCATAGTAAATGTCATTCATTCCAAAGATCGGACTTTTGCGGAACCGTCTCGGCGTAAGCCTGAATGCGGGAGCACCTTAGACAGAATCTCTGCCGCACGTTGCACGTATTGTTTAGCATCTTACCAACTTTATTATGTGATCAGCATTTCCTTCTGGCTGGTGTAAACAAATATATATTTTTTTGGTTAAGTGAGAATATTGCTTAAAACAAGTGATTACCGCCTGACAGAAAAGTGACCTGCGTTTATCTGCCGCAAAGAAAATTAAAAGTGAGTAAAATCGGAAAAGCGACTTTCAGCCTTAGTTTTCTCTCATTCTGAGTTAGAACCATCGAATTGGTGAAAGCTGCCGGAATTCCATTTTGCGAGTCTACATAGAAATTTTAATTGTTATGCAAATTCAAATACATTACTAATTAGCGAATTGCCACTGAAACAGATTTTTGTTTCGGTGCGGCTATTACCTGTTTGACTTACATATCCGCAATGATGTAATCGGCTTTATAATTGCCAGTAGTCAATCGGTTGAAAGCTTGTTAAATATATAGCATGGAATATTTTATCAGTTAACAAACTTGATAGTCAGTGCTATGTCTAGCTCTCTTGTCACAATAATCACTGACTGTTGAACAGTCACCAATTGAGATGAAAAACAAATTCTCTCCGAAGATGTTCCTGCTGATTCTTCCTCTGGAGCTATCCTTGTGCCCTAACACCACCAGCCCTCTCTTCGTAGGTTTTCTTGATTTCTTAATTGTAATCGGCGTCTTCCTATACGAGCACCGGGTCAGGTGTTAAGACTTTATATAGGTAAGCCGAAATATCGCGGAGGAGGGCAATGGTCCCGCTCTAAGCCCTTCTATTATGTATGAATTTGTTTTCAACTATCTATCACCTCCATACAAACTTGCATAGATTGAAGCGAAACAAGTATGTAATAGGACTACAAACATATACATTATACATGAAGTTTTTCGGTTGCCAACAAACTACCAAGGAACCCGAAGTCAGACAATCAACGGAAAAGTTACTTAAATTTAATCAAGATTGTGTTCTAGGTAGACGCACCTGGCTCATTATATATATATATATATATATATATATATATATATATATATACATTTGTCGCGTTTAAACCAAGCATTGTATAATGTATAAAAGACAATTCGTTCAGTAAACCAGTTTCTTCCTTATTGAGAACTCACCACGTACTGGCCAGAATTTACCGCGGACAGGGCCCAAACCTGGGCACGTATGCTTCGAAATCTGTTGCTTAGTCGTCAGGACAAATTTTTAATTCAATGTGTTAAAGGCGTTCTTTGCATTCATAGGATATTGAATATCCAGCAAAAAGTTTACCCACAGTGAAACATGGGTAGGAGCATTTTAAGCATAACAAAAAGGTTTAATATTATGTACGCCGACGTCTCGTGTCGGCCAGCCACTCTTCAATATGATCTGGCATTGCGCCCTAAATCAACTTTTGCTCTTGACAATTAATTCCGTACGTGTTTTGTGCCGGCTTCCACAAATGAGCTGCCAGAAAACACGAAGCACTTGCGCCGGTTCAATTTCATCTTCTTTCATGCCGCAATTCGCGTGCCCTTCTGTTAATTTATGAATAAACTTGTTACTAGACGAACCCTGTTCAAGGAAATAAACTGCGTTTTATTTTTCTTGTGCATTTAAAAAAAATGTTTTAAAGATTTATTGAACTGTCGCGTCTGGTAAACTTGTGGATGATTATATAGTCGCTTCATCAAACAAATTCGACAGCTCAGTGGTAAGAGCGCCTGATTCCAAAGCAGATGTGCCTAGGTTCGAGCCCTGTCCGCGGAAAATTCTAGCCAGTACGTGATGAGTGCCCAATAAGGACGAAACCAGTATACTGGATGAATTTCCTTTTCTACACTATACAATGCTTAGTTTCTACTGACAAATTTATGTACTTAATGTGTCAGGTATTTATATCAATGTCGCAACCTTGATTATAGTAAATTCGACAACATTTATGAACAAGAAATTTGCGGACTAGGAATGAGGTCCGATTTAATCTTCGTTGACTGGCTACATTTTGGTTTTGTGTTTTCCAAACCATCTTCTGGCCTCTAATCACATGTTCACAGGAAGATTCTCACAATAGCAGATTTAAGCAAATGTGGTGCTATTGTGAGAATCTTCCTGTGTACTTACGATTTAAGGCCTGAGGATGGTTTGGGAAAGACCAAACCGAAACGAAGCCAGTCAACGAGAATTAGATCGGACCTCAATTCCAGTGGTTATTATGAACGATGTTGAAGCTTTCGGAAGAAAGGGAAGAATCCGCACCCAACCTGAATGTAGACGAAACGGATGCGTGCTTGGAGATGGGGATCAATCGGATCTTTGCGAAACTGATAGTGCAAATCGAAAACCCGCGAACGCAAATCGGGGAGATTCATCCTATGAAGCTCACACTGAAAAATCGTTCAAAGGTTATTTGTCATAACTAGTGGCATGTTAAACAATACAGGACCAGTGTGATATGAAATTGCCAACATGAGCAAGAGCACTAAAGCGATTGTCGCCCGTCTTTTGTGCTTTTTAGCTTTTCTTTGCAAGGAACCAACAGAATTGCATAAACCAACTAACATTTGAGCAATTGACGTCTGATTTTACAATTTGACTAAATGTATTGAATTTTTGTAACGTAGTGTCGGACAACACACGAGGAGTGTAACGCAAACCGAGTAGACCTTGATTTCACTCTAACTTTGCCATATCCCTCTCGTCCTATATGAATCAATAGGCTACCAAGTACAAAATGCATCAAGTTGTCTGTAAAAAGAAATTTTTCAGTTTATTTCATGTTTTCCGGTGGATAGGAACACCACTTAAGTCAATTTTATGGAAATAAGTTTGCATGTACTACAAAATACAAAACCCCATCACCTTTGTCTGCTCTGGGTACGTTTTGTTTTGGAAGAACACTTGTAAGATTAGTTTTAAAGGATGTTATTGCAAACCATGATCATCATCAGAGTAGGACGGCAAACTGATTAGCGGGGATCAAACAGCTTTGCATGTATATGGGAAGCAAAATTAGATATGTGGTTCTCACCTCTAGTAGCCTTGCATACATTGTACGTGATTGGAAATGTCGCCTGTCCAATTTCAATACAGTCACGAACATTATATGTTTGCAGCTTTCGCCACACACAAACACACGAATACACACACACACACACACACATATATATATATATATATATATATATATATATATATATATATATATATATAGACAAAACAGTGCAGGGTAATTGGTTTCAAAACTCGCGCATCAACGATAGTTTAATTATATGAAGGTTCAATTCAATACCACTTCCACAGTTAGCGTTGTGTCTGTTCTATAATGACAGGTATGTGGTGACACGTTTGACGTTTAGGTCTGGAAAGTTGTCGATTAGGCTCCATATAAAATAAAAACTAGCCTAAGATCATAGTTTTTATATACATTAAAATTGTGTATAGCGTGCGTCGGGATGTTTCAGGGGTTAGAGCAACAGATTTCAAAGCAGACGTGCCCAGATTAAGGCACTGACCGCGGCAAATTCTGGACAGAACGTAATGAGTTCAAAATGAGGAGGAAAACGATCTACTAGATGAACTTTCCCTTCTACATTATACGGTGCTTAGTTTATACTGACAATTTTATGTATATAAATGTATGGTTGATTATATCAAGTTTGCAACCTTGATTTAAATAGGAACAGAGAATACTATAATCAAGGTTGCGATCTTAATATATAGATATCTGTCCATTTATGTACATGAATATGTCCGTACAAACTAGGTATTGTTTAGTGTCGAAAAAGCAATTCATGCAGTAGAACGGTTTCATTCTTACTGGGAACTCATCATGTACTGTCCGGATTTTGCCGCCGACAGGTCTCGAACTTAGGCAAACCTGCTTTGTGATCTGTTGCTCTAACCTCTGAGCCACTCTGGCGAACTCAACACACAGTTTTTATTTACAAACTGACGAATGTTTCTTGGCTAGCCGTTCCTTCGCTCTCTTTCTGTCTTGATTTATATCCATCTATTGCACTTTCTCAATTTCGGTTTTTCCCACACTCAAATTTCGGCCTGGCAATATTGTCGCTTATAATCTGGTTTCTATCTTAGAAGGCAATAACAAATGTTTAATCATATTAGGCGTTCTTGCGCAGTAAATTTAAGCAGGAATACTGAATAGGATAACTATTGCTTCACTAGAAAAGTCATATTTCCATATTATGGTTAATTCTCCTTTTTATTAGTTTATTTCATAGCATGTTTAGGAAATTGTTATCATATTACCTGCATGCCTACTTTATATGAAGTTAGCTTTACTGCTGCAGGTTTGCACATTTATATAGGAGATTATACCGTCCAATTTTCCCACAGTTCTCACCTAAATAAATATAGGGTAAAGGGCGTAATATCGGTATCTACTGATGAGTCGCCATTATGCACGAATGGAATGTGCATAAGGGATTATATTTTCCGTTCATGCTGTCTTTTGCTTATCCTTCTGGCTATATTTGAACTAATTATTTACTAGATGCTTAACACCTAATGCACAATTGTATATATATATATATATTAGTTCTCCGCCACAAGCAGTATTCAATTGCATGTCTATTTGTTGTGTATAAATGGCTCAATTTTTCTATATTCATAATCGTCTTAACCACATTAATTCAATTTATTGCATTCGCTGCTTTCTGTATAAAAGTGCCACTGTATTAAGACTAATTATGCCTGTTCTATAAATTTATATGTAAAAAATTTGTAATTTGCTTGAGTTGCTATGTGTGTCTGGGAGAGGAGGAATTGTAGAGGATGCGTAAATTTGTTTATGTTGTTTGATGTTGGCGATTGTTATGAGAATTTTAAATCTATTGATCCTTTCCCTCTTTACAACGCCATAATAAGTTTATCAATCGATATTTCGACAATTCCTCCCGACTGTCTTCTTTAAAGTCCTGCATGTTTTTTCGGTGGATTACAATGAGCTTGTCTATAAAAAAGAAAGATTTTAGATATTGCCATTTTATCAACTGACAGATGAAAATCTGAATATGAAACGAGGAGAACAATCAGTAGTTTGTAAAACTATTATTAATTCACTGATTGTTTTTGTAACTGGTAACTAGTTAATCGTGTAGCAGTATTTCGACAAGTCAATTGCCCGTTTTTATTCTGTCTGTGCATGTCCTTTCTGAGAATGTTTTCTTCTCGTTAGAATATCCCTAATTCTATCTAAATTCTTTTCCGATTACTTTTAAATCAAGTGTGCCAGTAGGAGATAAACGCAAATCCTGTTTATGCAAGCAGTCTCTTATCATACGATATGACCGAATAGAAAATAATTGCGAAAGCTGCAAACAATTAATGTTCGTGACTGCATAGAAATTGTGCAGCCGACATTTCCAGTCGAGTTCAATGTATGCAAGACTGCTAGATGGGAGAGCCGCCTATCTAAATTTGATTTCCATATATATTCAATGCGGTTTGATCCTCGCTAGTCAGTTTGCCGTCGTACTCTGATGATGATCATGGAAGGTCGAAACGCGTCAGTGCGTTGCGGCTGGCGGTAGTTTTGTTATGTTGTTCGTCGACTGGTTAAATACAATGGGATTGGTGTTTACTTCAAGCTCGCAAACTTGATTTAAAGAATTGTTACCACCACCCGCGCAATCAATTATTGTTTAAATTGTATTGCCTATATATGTATATGTGGCGAAAGCTGCAAACAGTTAATGTTCGTGACTGCATAGAAATTGTGCAGCCGACATTTCCAGTCAAGTTCAATGTATGCAAGACTGCTAGAGGTGAGAGCCGCATATCTAAATTTGATTTCCATATATATTCAATGCGGTTTGATCCTCGCTAGTCAGTTTGCCGTCGTACTCTGATGATGATCATGGAAGGTCGAAACGCGTCAGTGCGTTGCGGCTGGCGGTAGTTTTGTTATGTTGTTCGACGACTGGTTAAAAACAATGGGATTGGTGTTTACTTCAAGCTCGCAAACTTGATTTAAAGAAGTGGAATAGTCGTTTGTTTTAAGTTTTCATACTTGATTTAGATATTGATTTTAACATTTCGCATAATCGGTGATGTGGCTTCAACTTTTTATTACTAGTTAATTGATTACAAATTTGCGTATGCTTTTTTAGTTTCCGTATTTGGATAGAATTTTAATAAATTGCTTTTTTGTTGCGATAGTACTTGTTTTGCATAAAGTGAGCATATGCTTTTTTTCATTTCTGATATGTGCTATCGAAATACCGGACACCATTACAAATCATAGAGATCTTTTGCGTTTAATTAACCTTCTGGCCATATCTCGAATGACTTTGTTTGAGGACATTTCGATCAACCGTGTCAGTTAGCATTTTCACGATCCGCGCTGCTTAAAGTCACTGAACACTAATCTCACGTCCAACTAAATAGCAATGCGTTTATCAATTTATTTTTATTCAGATTTAAGACTATTAATGTAAATTATAACTGGTCCACTACTAGCCTGTATGTGTAATTTGACAAAACGATATGCATGCCCACTGTACATACATACTTGGCATGAAATTGTATATTGCCTAAATTAAAGATATGCTTTTCATAAGTGAGTAATTCTTTAGCTGTTTCTATGAATACAAATCGTTAACATTACTTACGCGTATATATTACAAACAAATGAGTAAAATGAACTAACAGACTAATTTATTTTGCAGTTTTTCTGACTTTTTAAAGAAATTTTCAGCTCTTGACTGTAGTTCACGTTTTTGTTGCCATTCAATTTGTCAAAATAGATTGCGGTCACTCATCCAAATAGTTTCGCTCTTTTTAGGATGATATTTCGATCAACTCTGCTGCTGGAAAAATTAAAGAGCGCAATTGGAGAATAAGAAAATCTAGCAGGTTTCATCGGAATATAATTTAAAGAGAAAGAATAATTTATTTGAAGACTGTTATGAAACAATTTCGACGCAAAAATTGACTACAAAACAACTTAGCAGTTCATGCAAGAAGAAATATGTTGTAGTCTATATGTTCAAATTATATTAACAATTTTATTCAACTTAATGTCTAAATTATTACTCAATCATGAAAGTCATTTAATTTTTGCGATCGAGAATTTTGTGACTATCATGAATAACAATGTGTGCATTCATGTAATTTAATATATTTATACACATACAGGCTATTAATGCAATAACAATAGTTTACATCAAATAGACAAAAATCTAAATATTGATGTATTTGTAAATAAATTCTCGTTTAGACATTGCGTCAGTTTGTGGGAATTGTTTTTGCGTTCCGCGGCTATAATGAGCGTGGATTGTGAAGAAATTACCGCCAGAGTTTATCAAAATATTTGGGCATGTGGCATTTCTCTAAAAAGAATATCGCAAATGAGTTTGTCTGCCATAGAGCAGGTAATTCTTTTCAATATTCCAAACATCGTAAATATCAAGAACCATCAGTTGTCATTGGTTCGAACTTGGCTTTATGAAAGCGGTTTCTGTAACAAGTTAAACAGAATTTTTATTTTCTTTTGTTTAATTTAAATATTTTCTCTGTTAAAATGTATTCTCAGATCTCGGTTTATTCCGGTCGCTTTATTTAATTTTGCATTTTACCTTAGCTAACTTTTTCACGCATTTTGAATACCAACGTGATTTATTGCAATATTATATTTTATCGAAAAGCCAGTAAATATGATACTGTATTTTCGAGCAAAATTAATCTAGCAAAACTTTCAAAAATCTTTATTGTGTAATTTTTTCAGCATGAGCCTAGCCGCAGTTCGAATTTGTTCGTTTGTTTCTGCTTTATCAACATTCCCATTCTAACTCGGCTTACCGAAAGTTTGTTCTTATTTTCCAGATTCGTCAATGTGGGTCAAGGCCGCTGTTCAAGTTCAAATGTTTTCATTAATGGTTCATATGATTACCACGCCTCACTTAATTATCAATGTTGCCTACATAAGGAAAACACTAGTATAATAATTTAAAAAATAGTAATAAAAGTAGGAAAGCAAATTCCGATCGAGTTTTCAATTTAACCATGTGATGACGTCCTACTTAATAGAGTTCGCATTAGCCTAGAATTTAATATTAGAGACAGGAGTCTACTAAACAGAAGTTTCGCAGCCTGGAAATCTTTTCAAACCGATTTATTCGACTTATTTGCTCCAAATTAATATCTATTGAGCCGACGAATCTTATCCAGCCGCTATTTGTTGTGCCATCACCATCGCATTTCCCTAAAGATAGTCGATTTTGAATACCGAGGTACCTTCAAAAAAACGACACTTGGATATCCTGCTCGCTAGGCAACTGAGACAACTCTGTTAGATGGTTGATATCGTGCACAATGCAGAGTCGTGATCTTGTTGACAGTGACAATTGTTGCGATACAGATATTTGCTTATGATGCGACGTACCCTTACAAACCATAAACCACATGACTGGACAAAATCTGTTGGAATCTGGCTGCAAACTGTATCTTGTGTATAGATCTGGCATGGATTCTTTTTGAGATTATTGTATCGATTAAAGGAAACCATCATCCAACCATTATTTTAATCAAGTTTGCGATCTTGATATAAACAACTGACCCATTATGTTAATACATCTGTGAGTATAAACTAAGTATCGTATGGTGTAGAAAAGGCAATTCATCCAGTAGAACTCATCAAGTTCTATCCAGAATTTGCCGCGGAAGGGGCTCGAACCTGGGCAAGTCTGCTTCGTAATCAGGTGCTCAAACCACTGACCTCTGCCGCACATTACTAAAAATATTTTAATTATTTACTAACAAAAGTGTTTTTGTTAGCATTTCATTTGGGCGGAGCCTATATGGCATTTCTTTAGACCTGAAGTTCAAACTAACCGCCCCCAATCTGTAATTATTGAACAGACACCACGCTATCAGGGAAGTTGTATTGAAGTGAACATTTATATAATTAAACGAACATTGGTTGCGTGGCAGAGTGGCTCGGTGTTTAGCGCACTAAATTCCGAAGAAAAATTGTCCACATTCAAGCCCTGTCCGCGGCATATTCTGGACAGTGTGATTAGTCCACAATAATGACGAAACCGGTCACTGGATGAATTATCTTTTCTACACTATACAATAATTAGTTTATACTGACAAATGCATGTATATAATGGACTAGATGTTTATATCAAGATCGCAAACTTGAATAAAGTAATTTTTCTCACCGTTCGCGCAACGAATGTTCATTTAATTATATAAATGCACCCCACCCAACTATTTGGTTATTTTTATTATTATAATCAAGGTTGCGGTCTTGATATAAACACCTGACCCATTAATTACTTACATATGTCAGTATAAACTAAGAATTGTATAGTGTAGAAAAGGCAATTCATCCAGTAGACCGGTTTCGTCCTTATTGGGAACTCATCAAGTACTGGCCAGAATTTGCCGCGGACAGGATACGAACCTGGGCACGTCTGCTTCGGAATCTGGTGCTCTAACCACTGAGCTATCCTGCCGCACACTACACTACACACAATTTTCAGTTATATACTAACTAATGTAACTTGGTTAGTCAATTTTTCCTTTAGGTGGAGCTCATATGGCATCCATTTAGACCCAAAGTTCCAACTAACCATGCCCAATCTGTCATTACTGAACAGACACCACATTACATGGGGAAATGGTATTGAAATGAACATTTATATAATTAAACGAACATTGGTTGCGCGGGTGGTGATAACAATTATTATAATCAAGGTTGCGGTCTTGATATAAACACCTGACCCATTAATTACTTACATATGTCAGTATAAACTAAGAATTGTATAGTGTAGAAAAGGCAATTCATCCAGTAGACCGGTTTCGTCCTTATTGGGAACTCATCAAGTACTGGCCAGAATTTGCCGCGGACAGGATACGAACCTGGGCACGTCTGCTTCGGAATCTGGTGCTCTAACCACTGAGCTATCCTGCCGCACACTACACTACACACAATTTTCAGTTATATACTAACTAATGTAACTCGGTTAGTCAATTTTTCCTTTAGGTGGAGCTCATATGGCATCCATTTAGACCCAAAGTTCCAACTAACCATGCCCAATCTGTCATTACTGAACAGACACCACATTACATGGGGAAGTGGTATTGAAATGAACATTTATATAATTAAACGAACATTGGTTGCGCGGGTGGTGATAACAATTATTATAATCAAGGTTGCGGTCTTGATATAAACACCTGACCCATTAATTACTTACATATGTCAGTATAAACTAAGAATTGTATAGTGTAGAAAAGGCAATTCATCCAGTAGACCGGTTTCGTCCTTATTGGGAACTCATCAAGTACTGGCCAGAATTTGCCGCGGACAGGATACGAACCTGGGCACGTCTGCTTCGGAATCTGGTGCTCTAACCACTGAGCTATCCTGCCGCACACTACACTACACACAATTTTCAGTTATATACTAACTAATGTAACTTGGTTAGTCAATTTTTCCTTTAGGTGGAGCTCATATGGCATCCATTTAGACCCAAAGTTCCAACTAACTATGCCCAATCTGTCATTACTGAACAGACACCACATTACATGGGGAAGTGGTATTGAAATGAACATTTATATAATTAAACGAACATTGGTTGCGCGGGTTTGGTTATTTATTCGAATATATGCCGATATCAAATTTATCAATGGTAAATGGTGTAGCGCAAATTTTCTTCTTAAAAATAATATATCATTGTAGTAGTGCAGTTATACAGTGCTCACTTCCGTATTCAACCAGTTTTACAAGAGGCCGTTTCTATTTTATTTTTTAATTAAACTACGAGAAGTTATTATATTTGTAACCGTGCGACTAGTGATAAGATCTTAAATTCTAATTGTTGCGAAGAGCTAATACATATGCCAGTATGTATTAGGTAATGCGAACCTAGTACTTAATTAGACCAGTTCTGACCAGAAGGATAAACCAAAAACAGCATGAACGGAGCGTATAATCTCATGCACATTCGTTTCGTGCTTACTGGCGACTCATCAGTAGGAGCCGGTATTACGCCCTTTAACCACTATATATTTGGTAGAAGAATGTGGAATAATAGGACGGTACAATCTCCTAGACGAATGTGTAAACCTGTAATAGTGAAGCTATATAATATATACCTAATCGTAAACGAAACTAACACTATGGCTATTGTGTTAGTAACCGATACCAACATTATTGTACCGAAAAGGTACATGTTACTAAGCCTATGGTTTTCGAGCCGGTACATAGTGCCAAACTGATGGATATCAATTTATGCTATAGTTCACCGAAATTGAGAATTACAACAATTTCTGAACACCTGTTACTCCAGTAAATCCATACACTCTGGCCTTGATCGATATCAGTTATCACATTTCGCGGTAAGCATGACATCATTCAATTCAATATATTACAGCTAAATAGTGTTTGTTGCGGAGAACTAGTATATATGCAAGTATGTATTTTGGTGTTGCGAACCTAGTAACAAATTAGTTCAGTTTTAACCAAAAGAATAAACCAAAGACAGCATGAACGGACAGTATAATCTCATGCACATTCGTTTGTGCCTACCGGTGACCCATCAGTAGGAGCCGGTATTACGCCCTTTCGCCTCTATATATTTGGGTGAGAAATGTGGGATAATAGGAAGATACAATCTCCTATACGAATGGATAATGAAGCTAACTTTATTAAAAGTCTTCGACAATGCGATTTTAAAGTTAGCTCACTATACATATTACGAAACGAATGTGCATGAGATTAGAGATAAGATTGTCTGATGTGCTGAACTATTACTGAAAGTTATGCTTGTTTCCTTTTACTTATTAATTAAATAATTAATAAATACATTAAATAGTGTGTGTGAGTTGTATGGTATTAAGTGATTTCAAATAATCATTAGGATTATATATTACAAGTGTTACAAAATAGCACAAAATACACGTTTTGTTTCAAGTTTTATTGACTGGTTTATTTTGTAAACCTTTCCATTATTTAAATTAAGTGTGCGAGGTTGAAGTAAACACCAATCCTATTGTATTTAACCACTCGTCGACTAACATAGCAAAACTACCGCCAGTAACAACGCAGTGACGCGTTTCGACCTTCCTTGATCATCATCAGAGTATGACGGCAAACTGACTATCGAAAATCAAACCGCATTGAATATATATGGAAATCAAATTTAGATAGGCGGCTCTCACCTCTAGCAGTCTCGTATACATTGAACTTGACTGGAAATTTCGGCTGCACAATTTCTATGCAGTCACGAAAATTAAATGTTTGCAGCTTTCGCCACATGTACATATATAGGCAATACAATTTAACAAAAATTGATTGCGCGGGTGGTGGTAACAGTTCTTTAAATCAAGTTTGCAAGCTTGAAGTAAACACCAATGTCATTGTACTTAACCAGTCGACGAACATCTTATCAAAAATTTGCCGTCGTACTCTGATGATGATCATGAAAGGTTGAAACGCGGCAGTGCGTTGCGGCTGGCGGTTTAGATCGACATTGCAGATGACTTTTTTTTAAATTTCGTGCTCCTTTTAACGACTATCGAAGCTCTTCATCACCAACTAATACGGGGTCTAAATGAGCATTTTTATACATTAGTTACGTGCAGATTATGTCTATCAATATTGAACGTGGTTGCTCCATTGTACGCTTGTGTGGGTATATGTTTATCCAATTACCATGCATACAAAACAATAAAATAACCTATACACACACGTAAGATTGTGTATCCCCTTCATCAAAGATACTCCTCACATAATTGAGTACTATTTTAGCAGTTCATGTGAATATTTATCAAATATGTTTTACTTATGGAATATCAGCAAATGAGTAAAATAAAGTGCTAAAATAATAGCGCGCACATCATCCAAGTTAATAATTTTTCAAGTTGAGAATAGAGAAAACGATAAAAAACAAAAATTTTAAATTATATAAAGAAAACGATTTTTAAATGAAAATAATTTTCCACAGGGAGAATTGTAAAGAATAATTAAGGTGTGTACACGGTGGAGAAAATTCTAAAATTTTAATAAAATTTACAAATTGCGAACAACTATTTCTACACGTGTATTATATATTGGACTTCATGACTATTCAAGTGATGCAGCCTTCATTATATTTCCTCTTGATTTTATTTCAAATGATTCTCTATATAATCTTGTTAGAAGTTTGCCTTGGCAGAGTGCTATTCGCTTACATTTGTCTTGGTTTTTTATGGCTAATTTCTAATGAACGGCAAGCTAGATCTTATCTATTAATGTGACCATAATTGCTTGCAGTTCTATGTTCCCTTATTCTATCTCTAATTGGTCGCATGGTTTCTTTTACAGTCACTACTGGTTCAATGCTATTTATTCTAAATAAGAATAAAGCTTGTTACTCACTTACGACCCAACATTTGAGATGGAAGCAGTAAATGCTAACTTAGAGTAGGAGAGGAACATGAACGAAATTCAACTACTTTATGGATGTCTGGCTGAAAGGCCGAGTCGACTAAAGAATGATGGAACGAGAAGTGGTGGTTCAACATGTGTTAAGCAACACAATCAATATCATTTTGATAGTACCCCGTATTTTGTTACGAACTTTGATAAAATAAGTTAACGTTAATGAAACATATGCAGCTAAGTTAAGAATTTGAAGATGCATTTTGTAGCAATAGCTACATTTGAGACCAAGAACGCTCCAAGTGTCTTATCTAGGGCTGACGGGAATACAACACAAAGTCCTCGCAGATGTACACGATCTGAGATGAATCAGTCAGAACAATGATGGAAGCAGCCTTGGAGCCGCAGAAGTGAATATAAAAAAATATTTTTATCTTGCTTTACTAAATGGACACGCATTAAACGAGCAAGCTCTTGTAAATTATGGATTAAAATTAAATCATTTGTGTTGAGTTGAACAATAGGTTCTGGCGGATTTGAAAATGTAGTAAGAGTATAGTCTGCATAAATGAACACTTTCACTGCGGTATTAGGGATAATTAAGTCTCGGCTGGACGTCACATTTCTAACAAATTCTGAGGGAAACAACATAAACGACTCAACCAATATGGGTGAAGTCAACACCTTTATAAGTCAGAATGAAGTATTAGTATCGCGATAACTTTAATGTTCCCAGTTGCGCAATATATGCCTGCTGCATTGATGAAATAAAGTGTTTATCATGCATCTAACTTATTTTCAATATCATTTGAATATACAGTTTAATCTGTCGTGATATTTATTTGTGGCTGCTTGCGATGTTTTTTATAGTTATTTGAAAATTAATAATTCTGCAATCGATGCAGACGAATACAATCGGCTTGTATTATGTAATATTTCTGTTAATTCATGAGATCACCGGCTTTTGGAATCAGTTATATGGGTTATCGGTTACTAACACAATAGTCATTGTGTTAGTATCCATTACAGACTCGCTATATATAATATATAGAGTGAGTTAGCGTTGACGTCGCATTGTCGATACTATACGATGTTAGCTACTCTACTGCAGGTTTACACATTCGTCTAGGAGACTGTACCGTCCTATTATCCCACATTCCTCACCTAAATATATAGTGGTTAGCGTATGTAATAATTGGCTCCTACTGATGAGTTCCAGTGCTACTCCAGAAACAAAAATAGGATATACCTCAGTCATGCTGCCTTTGATTATCCACTTGTTACTAGGTTCGCAACATCTAATACATAATTGCATATATATTAGTTCTCCGCAACAAACAGTATTTAGCTAGTAGGGAGTATTGAAATTCTACTTAACAGAAAACTGTGGTCCGTTAATGCCAAATTATATACTTATTCTGAATATAATTTATAGCCAGTTAATTTGATAATAATATACGCTGAAACGTAATCCTGCATATCTAGAAATAAGCTTGCTGAATTGACATGATGCAATCCACTGCTGAATTTTTACAAAACTAGCAAAACTGAACTCTGACTTCTTGGTTAAGCTAAGAAAGACATCGAGCTAGTTAAATCCGCGGGACCGCGTAACCAAAATATAAGTGTAGTTAATAAAATATTTCCGGAACAAAAAATCCGTCGGCCACAGTGCATAGGGTGAGGCATCTTCGCCTGTCGCCTTGGTATTTTCTCTGGAGCTAGGCATGTACGTACTGAAAATTATAGAAGCTAAAAAGGAGGAAATCATTATTTCTTTTTATGCATGGTAATTTTTTTCTTTTTTGTACTGGCTACATCAATGTTAACTTTCTGGCACAACTAGTTAGGGCGCCTAGGTAGACTGGAAATTCATGTAGCATCAGATGATTATACATAAGCTTATTATTTTATAAATTCATTGTTTTATTCACATGTGCCTCAATACGAATAATTCTTATTTCTATTAAATAGATACAGGTTTTCAAAATCACCGCCTGTGACTGTTTAAATTAAATATTGGATTTTTGTTATGTTGTATTCCGCGACACATCAGTGGAAGTCGGTAATACGCTCTATACCAACTATATATTTTTTATGATATGTGGGACAGTTGGACTGTACAATAAAGCTTTAATTATCCTTAAACGAACTTGAAGTAAACACCAGTCCCAAAGTATTTAACCAGTCGTCGAACAACATAGCAAAACTACGTCATTCGCAACGCGTTATGTTGTTCGACGACTGTTTAAGTACATTGGGATTGGTGTTTACTTCAAGCTCGCAAACTTGATTTAATGAATTGTCACCACCATCCGCGCAATCCATTATTGTTTAATTGTATAAACTTCAATTATGTTAACTTCATATAAATACTTCGTCAACGTAGACTTAAAACCAACTCGCTATATGTAATTTATACCGTGTATGTCAAGTGTACTGAAACAGTGGTTTTCCAAATATCAAGCATGCACAAGGTATCATCAAAAAATTTTGAACTACAACAATTTATGGACTCCTATGACAGCATATCAATACGTTCTGGTCTGGATCGACATCTATTATCTCATTTCGTTTTAATCATGACCTAATTGAATTAAATGTATTATAAGTTTTAATCTTTTTTTGGAGAATTTATATGCATATAGTCTTCTAAATTATTATACAGACTGCTTTTAGGTTGCGTACTCCTTTAATATCTTAATCCATATAATGTACATTTGCATATGTAAGTAATTAATGGGTCAGGTGCTTATATCAAGATGGCAACCTTGATTACAAATATTCTTTATCGCCGCCCGGGCAACCAATGTTAGTTTAATTATACAGTTGTGCAATTGTCGGAACCAGCAATGTTTTACCACCAGTAATTTTAATATTACTATTTCGAAAATTCGGGGTTACCGCCGATTTCGCTGCAATAAATCCCAACACAAATGGAGCACGCCAAAGTGAGTAAATACCGACCATATGTGATGGATTTGTTGAGGTATAAACGTTGTACGTATAACGGTCACGTTCGCTGATATTTGGTTTGGCATGTTGTAGTGTCTAGGTGCTAGACTACACTGCGGCCATGTTTTAAATTTACGTGAAGTTCTATCGCAAAATCTTTGAATACAACATATTGCGGCCTGTATCCATGTACCATAATTACGGCACCAAGAACTAAGACTAGCCAAAGGTAGACGCCAAGCTAATGAAGAACGCCTGTCAGATCGTTTTTGTTCTGCTATGTTTATGTTGGTGCAATGAATGAGTGAATAAGAGCGAAACTCACATTTACGGAGTTTACGAATAAGGTTTACCAGGTGAGATATCTTAGACATCTGAGATTGCGAGGCATTCAATTCTACATAAAGTGTATTATGTCTACTTTATATGTTAACCGATTATTCTGCGATTTGTCATTAGTTTTATTGTATATGCCCCATATGTGCTCAATACGTTCGGCCAGTTAGTAGACTTTCATTTTGTCCATTTGAGCATGAAATTGCAGAATGATTTCGCATATAAATTATAAAGCGTTATGAAGTCTCCATGCATCTCGCGGAGATAATGGACGCCGGTCTTCTTAGGGAAAATCCTGATAAAACTATCAAGCACGATTTTAAATATTAATTTTGTAGATTTACCACACATAAGTAAATAAGTTGTTATTTATGTTGTTTTCCATTCCGCCTGCCAGGAATTTTCCATTGAAAATTAATTTTGATGTTTTCTCTAATCTTGTGGATTATTCGTTGAAAGGATCGTGACCAAAAATAAGGTTATAAAAATTACTGGTTGTAAAAACCTGGTAGATACTAGTCGCTGCGAATCGTTTAATGCTCAGTTACTTGATGGTTTTGGAGGATTTGTTTAATACCATGAAAAAATTTGCGAGGATATATCTATATTGTATCCAGTTCCTGGTATCCCTACCTGTTTAGCTAAATTGTGTGTCTCCTCTCGGGTTATTACAACGAGCTTTTTGTCAGTGTTTGAATCAATAAGGTCGTTGTTCTCATTTAAGTTGCTAAATAATGCGTAAGTTTCACGCAATTTAGTTCATAACAGGTGCACTTTTTGACTAGTGCCGTTATTTTGAATTTGATATTAACATGCAACAGTCCCGACACTGACTTTTTCTATTTGCTACGGGTAACATTGGGTGGCTTCTATATAAAAATATTCACTGTCAAGAACTTCATCGTTTTGTATGTGAATGGATATGTAAAGTACGAAGGTGTTTGACTGTTGTTCACAAATTTCTAACTAACAGGTACCGGTATATCGTAAATTCTCACGTGACCCTCTGACTTATTTTATTTTTTTTTATAAGTTTTTTCTTTTTATATTTTTTATATATATTCTTATTTTTATATTTATTTATTATTTTTCATCAATAATGTCTCTAAGGCGGTCTGACAAATAATTTTGTTTCATTCTTTTAAATGTAACAATCAACGTGCTTACATAAAAGCCAATCGTATAGGTACAATAGAACATATAAAACAATACGTTCATTCATTTATTACGATGCTCAATTTGTAATTCGAACAAAACTATTGCCAAATGCAAACTTCAGAAGATCATTAAAATAGCAGGTTTTCATTATTTCTGCTCACAACAATTGCAACAAAATCAATTCCGGAAACATTTATATGAAAGTCATAGACAATTGATTACACATCTTGTATATTTTAGATAATATAAAAAATGTATTTGATAACAGGCGGCAAACTGTAGATAATCCTGGTTTAGTCATTGTAAAGTATTCTTATTGACCGTGCTCGTATAAACAGCTATCCAATAATTCAAAAGCAGAAAATGTATGCTCAAGACAAGTCTTCTAATCCACAATGAAAGTAAAGAAAATCTATAACCTATAACACAATTTTATTTTGCAGTTCTTCTGTGTACATCTTCTACAATGAAATATAAACCTTAATTTGATCATGGAATGCAACTGTGTATTCCAATATTGCCTTAACTCAGTATACATTTTTCGATTTATATTTTTATTAAATATATTTTTCCTTATCAATTCCCATTTTTTGGCATGACATACAATCGCTTCGAAGTGTACCAGCAAAACCTATACAAGAATTTGTCCCAGATCCTCGACTTTGGATTACAAAGACATCATCAACAACTGGGTGATAAAAGTATATATTATTCAAATCATTCCTACAGCCATCATTTAACACGATTGCTTTTAAAAGTTAATCTTCAAATCAAGCTTTTTAAATGTCTACTCCTAACATGATTACCTAATATGATATGGGTTGTGAATAGATCAGAAAGATAAATTTCAAACCATTGGGAACATTACAGATTTAATTAAATAGCACCGCATTCAGTAAAGACGCGATGAAAATTTTGAATGGAAATCAATGTAAGCTTCGATACTGTGAAAATCCCAACGTTAATTGCAACAACCCAGGTTGCATAAAAATAAGCTGAATAACCAGGCTGCTATTGTACAGTTGGAAGTTAAGCAAATTTAAAATAAGCATATTTCTCTTAACTGAGCTAATTGTCTTCATTATTGCTTAAAATTTTATCAAATTCATCAGATGTATGCGATATAATTATTAGTGCATCAAACGTTTCATTATTATGAAATAAAATATAATTTTCCACAAACTTGTCATTCGTAATGGCCAATCGACCTATTTCATTTCAATGTTGAAAATAATCAGTCCTACGTTAGAATTGAATCTGAAACTAATGATGTAATGCCGAATTCGATGTTTGCATGCAAAGGTCTTGATACTGATATTCGTTATTTTTACGCTTATTTTCAGGTTTAAGAATATTTTCTACTTTGCTGGTAAATTTATGCGTAAAGCGAAATCGTGCTTGACTGAACTTCACAAATTTCGAACAAATATGCACAAATAATTTCAAAATTCTTGTGTGGCATAATCACGTATTTTTTTTAATCATGAACATATATTTCCGTTAAAATTTCTTAATATACGTAAATTCTGCATGACTATTCCTTAAATATGTACACAAAAATAATGTCTTTCCAACGGCACTAATGTAGATTTTGTTCTCAGTTACTAATGTGTTGGAGGTATGACATGGGAACTCCGATGCGTGTTTCATGTGATCGATTTACGCAGTTTAATACGTACTGCTCTTGACGATTTTAAATAATATAAAACCATCCTGGATGATTGAAAATTGCCAAGTACACTTTGGCTCTACGTTCATCTGTACCACCAGTACTCGTAAATTGTCTTGTTGACATGATTCTATTCTATTGAAACATATATATTTGCAAATGGTAATTTGCGGTTGAATGCTGTCGAGAACAATTTTTAAAATTTTGTGACCCCCGGCACATGTTGACCACAAATTTCCTAAATGCCAATCATCAAATCTGCAGAGAGGTGACGGTTATGGCGGAAGTTTACTTGTGAAAATGATGCTTTAATGCTTCGCGATATCTAGAATGCCTACAAAGTAGACCCGATGGCAGTGCAGTAAGGCAGTTGGATTCTTCTGTGGATCAGTATCGGCCATAAATGATGCAATCTATTGTATCACAGAAGTAATACGGCATCGCAATAACTACGTTGTAATTTGTGGCATCTTGAATTCAAAAGGCCGTAAGCTACTTTGTGGTCTTTGAATTACTATTTCCACCAGTTAACATACATCTTAATGCGGCGTGTGTGCATATAAAATGAGTATGACACAGTGTCACTAGTAGCGCAGGAGGATACTAAGCCAACGCGTATCCTTTTTGAGCATTTTTTAAAAATAATACATATTTTGGATCATATTTGCTTAATAGCAAAACTTTTGCATGCACCCTATTTTGTAGTATATAACAAATCCAATAAAAGTATATTATATCCCGAATTCTGATTTCGACAGGAGAACACAATTAAATCTTCCAAATAATGTGGCGATAACAAGCATAGGCGACTACTAAAAGAGAACCGTTCCTAGGCAATTCAATGCATTGAGCTATTAAATGATCGAAGCATTTCATGTTTTTATATCTTGTCGACCAATCAGAGTTCATTATTAATTTAAACTGTGCTTTGACGTGGCAAAACGCAAAATATTGTCTGACATTCGGGGGTGAATAAAAGAATAGCATATTTAGAGGAGCGCTTTCAAGTATAAGATTTTATTCCAGATATATTTCATGTCAGAGTTTGTTGTAGGTGTCATTGCATTTTGAACATTTCTTGCATCATAAAATAACAACTTCTTAAGGAAGAATATAAGCCCAGAATGTTTAAATAAAGGAAGCATAAGTTAACTTCATTTCACAATGAGCACAGAAGTCACATTCGATATTAATAAGCGATCTTTTTCCTCTTTTAGATCATTATTAAAATTATTAACGTCTCACTGTATTTTATAATGGCTACTGTTTGAATACTGAGTAAAGCAATTGGTTTACAAAGCATCTCCAATCACAGTATTAATTCACTAACAATTTTATCGGTGGCATCAGTTTGTGATTTTCTTTGTGTCATTTAGAAGTTTGTAGCCTAATTTGAGATTACTATTAAGTTTAATTAATACAATCTGTTCTATTAGTTAACTAATTGCCAATAAGAATATATTTATTTAACTATCTATTATAACTATTCTCAATATTTCTCTACTATTAATCATACTGAATTTAACAAAATTATACCTTTTTATTCTTAACTTAGTTATTGTTTTAACAATGTTTCTCTGGGTCATATCAACAAAATTGCAGTGATGAAATAGATTATTTCATAAGTTAGACACAGAATTAATAAAATGCATAATGTCCATATTTTTAAAAAAGCACGATAAAGGTCTGCTAAGCTTTCCAAAAATCCGCGACTAAATTTTGGAACAAATAACATGTGCATTTTCAGACGTGAATCTATTTTTAACAAACTTCGACAATCTCCATCTTAGTATAACTTATTCAGGCCCAATTAATTTTAAAAAAATTCATCTTGGTACTTATCGTGGAATTCTGTTTCTATAGAACAATAGATAACGAATATCAAAGCTCTATTACTTATCTTTATGAATTGTGCTGGATCATGATAACGAGAAAAGAATAATTATTTCATAAACAATAAATCTATTTAAATCATTTACAACAACATTATCGCATTGGACATAAAAATTATATTGAACGTAATTGTTATACAGAACCTCATCGTTCAAGCTCGCATACCACAATCAATACAAGATTGTTAAAATCATCATATCAATTTATATTTACACATACAAATATTAGTTTTTCAACCTTCCATGATCATCATCAGAGTACAACGACAAACTGACTAGCGAGGATCAAACAGAATTTCATATATTTGGAAATCAAAATTAGATATGCGGCTCTCGCCTCTAGTAGTCTTGCATATATTGTACGTGGCTGGAAATGTCGTCTGCACAATTTATATGCAGTCACCAACATTAGCTGTTTGTAGCTTTCGCCACACACACATATATAGACAATACAAATAAACAATATTTGATTGCGCGTGTGGGATTGGTGTTTACTTGATTTAAAGAATTGTTACCACCACTCGCTCAATCAATTATTGTTTAATTGTATTGTATATATATATATGTGTGTGTGGCGAAAGCAACAAACGGCTAATGTTCGTGACTGCATAGAAATTGTGCAGCTGACATTTCCAGTCACGTACAATGTATGCAAGATGTGATAGAACCGCATTTCCATTGGGACGAATACAAACACAGAACGATCGAAGACAAAAAGGAAATGGAAATTGTGATCAATCGGATCGCAAGCTACAACCTGCGTACGCAAAACGCGGCATTGGAAAACCTATGGTAAATTTTAATGGAATGATACCATCCCTAAAAATTTCATTAAAATGAGCCAAGTCAACTTTTAAATTATTTAGGTATGTGGAGCAGATTATCTATTGACAATCCTATATGATCTTTTTATTTCTAGATTTCATTTTCATCGTTAATCTTTTTAATAATTCACAATCATGTCATTGTGTGAAGGTCAATAACTCCTTATATAAATCTAAATTAGCAATCTATTTTTCACCTATATATTTTCCGCTAGTTCTTCATACAAATATAATATAGAGGAAATTTGAAAAAAATATTGTAATATTTTCTGAAACTTTTTGTTTATATCCTTTCGTGAATGCTAATTTTCATTAGTTTTATTCATTTTCTGCAGTGTGGTTTTTGTAAGCGTGGCTTCAATTCTTAACCATGTAATTAATTAAAGCGATTTTTGCAGTGGAGTTAATCTATCGATAATTATAGCTTTTCAATTTATACGGCGAGCGCGTGGTCAAGAAATACAGGTTTTTCATTATATTTTGACCTCGAATGTATATATGTATATATTTTAGGTCAATTGCAAATCAGCATACAATACCTAAGCATATTCTTTCCGATTTGCTAATTTGGAAATCGTTGATGGAATTTTCTGTGTATTAACATTTATGCCAGTATCAAATAGGACAAGGCTATGACACGTGAATAACTTAATAAGATGAGTTCAGCCGAGCAATTTGGAATGTTATCCGCGAATAGCATATTCAAAACACAATATACACAACGAGTAAGTCGTGTACTCAAACGGATACAGAACTGGCATCTGTGAGGTACTCGATAATGCACATAAGCCATTGAGTCTCTACAAAATTTTACAACCGCACCGGGTACCCGTTTACGAGGAGTTCTACAGAACTCAACGATCATGTTGATCTCACGTCCAGTTGGGAAATTTTTCAGATAGGAACTTATAAGCTAGAGATGTATACTCATGTCAGAAATACAAAGACATTCCATGCAAATCGCATGTAGGAGCCTCGTCTGGATTAATAAATAATTGAGATTTACATTCATCTATCGTCCTTAATACACATTATTGGGAAGGATCTCAAAGTTGCTTCAGATAATTGACGTGGATATATGTTTCCAAGTTCACCACCATGTCGTTCTGTCATCTGTAGATATCAGCGTATTCGGGTGAGCACATTTATTGTTATAATATATAAATTGCAAGAAATCGTATTCTAATATTATGGCTGATTTATTAGATATTGAGGATACAGAGCATTTAGCAAGTGGACTTGAGGAATTTAGTTTAAAAGATAATTCAGACGAACTTATGTGTTCCAAATTAGATGATCATACCGCATATATGAATTATCCGGGCCTGGCAACTCAGAGGCGCTCTTTTGGTGGTTGTTGAGGCCCCTAACCTATTGGTGTTAGTAAGCCCCCTAGATGCCAGTTCGCTAGATGTCCTAATATTCACAGTAGAGTCTGTTTTGCCTACATTGTTATCTGTGTCAATAAGATTTAAATCCATTAGGTCCTGCCCTAAATGAAATACATCTTCTAATTTAATATCGGCATTCATGATCAAGAATTATGGTACTCAAATTGACAATTATTTTAGGCGTTTGGAAGGTGAAAGTTGGAAAGCTATATCTTCAGCAATAATCTGCTTTGATGTGTACGTGACCCACAATAATAAATAAATTACCTGTTCCAAGACTCCTCCTCAGTGTTATATTATATCAGAACACAAGGCAAGTGTTGAAAGATGTATATTGTGCAATGTTGTAATCGTTTATTATGGAGAGAAATGTTAAAAATGCAGCAAACGAAAATCTACAACCAGCTCGGAAGCACGATACTCAAAAACTGAAAATAGCGCACAATTTTAAAAATCAAGTCTTTAAACAAAGAATGTTCTGGAAAATAAAAAGAAAAAATTCTTTTTAAATAAAGTTGTTACAATCAGCTATGGTGGTTTAAATTTATCATTCAAGGTCATTTTATAAAAGGCGGAGGATTCAACATCCTCTACATGGTCACCAAAAGGCCTCTACAAACTAATGTATTTAGTAACGAATGAGACAAGCACACCAATGAGGCCTAGGAGCACACAAATTATTAAACAAGATGCTATTCTGGGTGTCATCACATAATCAGGGTTCTTATTTAGAAAGGCGCGGATACACCATAGTTTGGATAGATATGATAGAAATATATGACCCTAAATTTGATTATTTACTAAAGCTCTCATATGATAGTCCTATATAAGTCGAATGCACAGACTTCCTATGGTAATAGTTGAAAGGCGTTATCTGTTTAACGCCCAGTTAGGCTGGATATGTGCTAGGGATTTTCCAAGTTGGAGGTTAAATTACCAGTTTAAAAGTAGCCGAAGAAGAATTGTATGACATTGTTCGTACAATAAATGACTAAAAAATGGTCATAGTAAGAACTGTAAAAGTAGACTGGATATCTCTGGATCGCAGCGTACAACAATTTATCAGATTCGACGAAGATACCGATAAGCCAAACCTGTTAAATTGTACTTGATTCGCAAGTTTTGACATCAAAGGTTCCATTAAGAAGAGAGCCGTATGGACCAGACGCGTCTGAAAATGTTTTAGCGACGTAAAAACAACACGATAAGAAAGATTGATTCATCAGTTTGCGAAAGAGGTTTACGACTAAGAATAACCGTCTAATATATAATTAATAATAATAATAATAATAATAATAATAATAATAATAATAATAATAATAATAATAATAATACATTTATTTGGCATCAAAGGCCAACTGGCCCGACCATTGAAATAGCAAATCAAGGGTAGGATATGTGGAGGTGAGTGGAATTGTGACTAGCAAAGTATTTAATAGCAGGGGAGGGGTTGGGGAAGGGAAAAGTTATCATTAACATCAAGATAGTTCAATCTGGTGAAAAATAAATAGAAACGAAGTTCCATTTGACTAGACAAGATCAATTGGAGATAGTCCATGAAGTATCAGAGCTTCAAGGTGAATGTGAGATCGAAAACAAAGATGAAGATGAAAAGATGGCGGCCCGGAGGTAGACGTCGACCGATGGAGTCCATTGTCGTGACGATTGAATTGATGGAGCAAAGCATGGACATGGATGGAATCTGCAGGATTGAAGCGAGCGAGTCTTGCAGGGGTCGCAGGCATCCGTAGAACGTGGTTGTGATTGAAAGAAGACCAGGGGAGTCGATGTCCGAAGCGAACCGTTGGTGGATCGGTAGGGCTGTTGGGTTTCCGGTCCTCCGCTGAAACAAGAAAGAAAAGAATTGGATGAGCAAAACGTAGTAAAGTATCCACAACGTGGATATAATGGGGTCAGGAATGGGCTGAGAGGTGGTATTAGTGAATCTAGAAGAAAAGATTAAGACCAGAGAGGTAAAGTGGAAGATTAGATGACTGCCTGAGGGATTTCGCCCTCCGAAGTTAGTAAAGAGAATAGCCTGGGGTGAAGTAAATGTTATGGATTGAGAAGGAACCAGTTTCGTTTCCAATCGGTCGTATCACAAAGAAGTTTGTTGAAGAAGTACTGATGGGCTGCCTTTTTGAATTCGTGCTGGGGTAGGAGCTTTATGTCTGTGGGAAGAGCGTTGAAGACATTAGTGGCTTTGGAGAAGAGATAGATTTTTTTAAATATGGTGGGGGTATGGTTGGCTTGGATAGAAGAGTTACTAGAACGTGTGGCGTAGTGGTGACTTGGGTGGGCAAAGTTGGAGAGTGGTAAGCAAGTTGTGATCTTGTGGATAAAAGAAATGACTCGAAGGTGACGGGTGAACCAAAGCGGAAGAAGGTTTGCCAGGAGTAGGCGTTCCCTATAGTTTTGGCATTTCGGGAAGACTCGCTTTAGAAATCTGGAGGATACCTGTTCAATAGTATACGAGGAGGCGAGGGTGAGAGGACAGTAGAATTCGCTGGCGTAGGAAATGAGGGGCAGAACGTAGACCTTGAATAACGTGAGTTGGAGAGTGGGATTGTTAGTCTTAAAACAGATCAGACGGGCCCATTTGAAGAGTTTGGAAGTAGTGTGTGTAAGGTGTAGGGAGAAGTCTAGGGATTTTGAGAAATGAATGCCAAGATGTTTGGCCGAATCTATTATTTCTATATCAAGGGGGTAGTTGGCAACCGGGATAGAGCAGAATGGATCAGAGGAGAGTTTCATTAGGCGAGTTTTGGTGGGATTTAGTTTGAGGCCGATTCTGCTGAGCTGCGAGTGGAGCGAGGATAGGAGCTCCGATATAAGGGATAAGGAGGGTTGGATGTTGTGGGGTTGCTGAATACGATAACCATGTCATCCGCATATTTGAACAGCTTGAAAAGGTTGTCTTCAACCTGTATGTGCGCGAGCGTAAGGTTGAAGAGAATGGGACCAAGTACGGAGCCCTGGGGAACACCGGATCGGATATGGGCTGGCCTCGAGTGACTACTGCCAACTTTTACTGTCGCATATCGGTTTCGGAGATAGTAACTAATAAGATTGAGAACGTTGCCGCAGATACCGCTTCTCAGTAAGGCGGATTCGATTGCTGAAAATGACAGCGAGTCAAAAGCCTTGGATATATCCAGGAATAGGAGAGTGCACTGAAGCCCTTTAGAGAAGGAGGAGTAGCAATGATCGAGAACACTAACTAAGTTGGTGGAAGAGGAGCGGCCATTCAAAAAGCCATGTTGATCATCGAGGAGATAGAAGTTTACATGAGACTTAATGGAGGGGTAGATTAGGTTGTATAAGATCCTGTCGAAGATTTTGGTGAAAGAAGGGACGATAGTAATGGGGCGGAGATCTTTAAATGATGAGATCGAAGAAGTGCCATTTTTAGGGATAGGAGAGATCGTCGAATTAAGCCAGTCCGGGGGAAGATAGGTGGTTTCGAGACAATGATTAATAACATCTGCAATCAGAGAGAAGACGTTCCAGCCTAGAAGAGCAATCATACTGACCGAGACACCATATTGATCAAATTGGTGTTTAGATTTAATGTCTTTAATTGCTTGGGCGACGGAAGCCGGAGAGACATGGAACCAGCGTAGGTTCTCGGTGTCTCCGTTGTCTAACATCTCAACAGGCGGAGTGGGAGTGGAAAAGGAGTCGAGAAGGTGAGTCAGATAATCATTGGCGAAGCAGGGGTCGTCTGACTGAGAGAAGTTGATATACGAGGTTTTGGGCTTTTGCAGCAATTGGTGTTTGATGATAGCGAACTTTGCCCGGGGGTTAGGAGCTGAGCGGATGCGTTTTTCGATGTGGAGCGCTTGTTTGTTGATAGCCTGTTTAATGTGCCCATCGATGCGTCTCAGAGCGAGGGCGCGAGCAAGTGACGATGTGCGTAGACGAGAGTTGCGTGCGAGGTTGTCACGTGCCTTAAACAGAGCGTTCAACTTATTCGTCGAGTATACGTGTTGAATAGAGGTGGCGGAGTTATAGTGGGAGGATAGGATGTTATGGACTTCGGAAAAGCACGAGGAGAGATTGTTTGGGAGAAAGAGGTCCCTCCAGTTAACAGTGTCACAGAGTCGGCGGAACTCTTCCCAGTTGGTGAATCGCCTGAACGATTGGGTGTCTTCTCGAGGGGTGAAGGATAAGAGAGGTAAGAGGAAGGATACCTGACAGTGATCAAGATTAGGGAAGATCTCCCGAGAGTGAACATCGGTCACCTCGTTATTGGAGAGTACACAATCCAGTTGGTTGTTCCCTCGGGTAGGAAAATGCACGAATTGGTGTAACAGGTTGTCCGCGAAGAGTCGAAGCAGTGGGTGACTTTCCGAAGCTAGATTATGCCAGTTAGCCATGGGGAGGTTGAGATCACCCACAACGACGTACCGATCGGAGTGTAAAGAGAAAAAAGTAGATAGAAGTTGGGCCCCGCGGGTGTCGTCGATGAGTGAGATATTAGGGGGTCTGTAGACAACACAGGTAGATATGCTTTGGTTATGGATTTGTAGCTGAAACGAGAAAAATTCCAATCCTTGAGAGTTCGATGTCGACAAGCGTTTGGGCATAAGAAGGGATCGGACATAGGCAGCTAGTCCGCCCCCACGACCGACAGTTCTGTCGCTACGAAGGAACGTGTATCCATGAATGAGGAAAAGATCATCACAGTGGATGGAAGGGGACAGCCAAGTCTCAACAAGAACGCATATGTCTATCTCGTTAGAGGATAGAAAAGCTCGTAGTTGATTGATTTTAGGCGTAAGTGACCTGCAGTTGATGAGAATTGCTGAGAGTGCTCTGAGAGAGGGATGGTTAGATCGGGGAGGAGAAGCGTGCGGGGGCTTTCCGCTGGCGGGCGGGGCGAGATCTAGGGCTGATGAGGGTGACAGACCGCTCGTTGACAAGGATAGAGTGGTCAGCGTCGATTTGGATTTCTTTTGTCCCGCGTTTATCAGGTGGGTGAGGTAATTGGAGGGTTTGAAAGCAAAAGGGGGCGAGATATCTGGGCTCGAGGGGGCACTCGGAAGCTGCGTTGAGGGGGCGAGCAGGGACAGAGACAGATCAGGGGCTGGGACGCAACAGTCCAGGGTGGGGTCGATGATGGATTCAGTAGAGGGAGTCGAAGTTGATGGGGCTGGGTCGAAGTCTTGTTTGGTCTTAGAAGACTTACGTTTTTTCGGTTTCTGGGTCAAAGCATCCGTCACAAAAGTAACTTGTCGAGGGGATGTGGACCTGGCGGACGAACTTGGGGGAGAAGGTGCGTTATTAGGAGGCTTAGCGCGGCGTGGTCGGCCACGACGACGTGGTAAAGCTTGAGATTGTGTGGGGGGACTGGTTGCGGAGTAAGGGCTAAAAGTGAAAGGAAGGCCTTCAAATCGGGAAGGTATCAGTAGGGGTGGACTGGAGGAAGGTGCATCGCCAAGGATTCCGCCGTGAACTGAGCGGCTTTTCTTTGGATTGCTCCAGCCCGGAAAGGCGTGATGAGCTGGAGGAGGGGGGTGGTGTCCGGTTTATGGGTTTGGGCTTTCTCTAAAGTCCTCTGTAGTAGCGTGTAATCTCGTTTTAGTTTGACTTTCCCGGATGCTAAGATGGGCGAGTGCAGTTTGAGATGACGAACCTCACCGTCAGACAGTCTTTTGTGCGAGGAGAGAATAAAGGCTTGACCCTTTCCCGAGGAGATCTCTTTAAGGTGGCTAAAGTTGTCCCCTATTTGACTGATGAGATCTGAGGCCAGATCGTCCTTTGAGAGTGGGGAGCGCGGAGACCAAAGAAAGAGGTTTCTCTTGTTGTGATTTCGCAGGGCAACCTCCCTGGCTACCCCATTCAGAAACGCATCAGCTTGACGCAACAAATGGGGCTGAACGGTGGAGACTGAAAGGTTGCCAGTCAGTGCTCCAAGTAATCCTGTGATGTCCGCCATTTGCTGTTGGAGGTCAGAAATATTGGAGATAAGCTTTTGGGTGAGGAACGGGGAGATGGGGGCTGGCGACGAAAGCTGGTTCATGGTGGAGTGAGATAGAAGAGCAGAAATAACGTAGATTACGATAAAAGAGAGGAAAAGAATGAGTATTGATGAGAGAAAAAGAATGGGTATTAAAATGCAGAAATAAACGGGAAAATCGGGTGAGCTAGGAATAGATCCTTGATAACTGAAGGTAAATTCCAAAAAAATGTGTAGGTAGATTCCTGGTGTATCCTAGAGATGAAATCAGACAAGAAATCCCGAGAATCTGAAAATAAAAACAAAATGAAACCCGATATCCTTCGAAATTAGAGAAAATGTTGAAAACCGCAAGCACGCTCTCTCCGGTCGTTGCGTTCCACCCGACAAAAAATAAATGGGACATTTATTATTCACACTTAAATTTTTCACTAGTTATTATAAAAGAAATTGTTTTCGAAATATTGTTATAATTTCTGGAGCATTCTTTGTATGAATTTATGTGTATTTTGATTTTTATCGCATGCCAGTTTTCGATTTTAATATTTTTGTACTGATAAACTGACTTTGTTTGTATGCGTAAGGTTAGCTCTCGGGATCTTAAATTTATTCATGTTTAAATGATTGTAAAATTATTTTATCGTAAACTATGTAATTTCAATTAATGCGGGAAATTTGGCTTTGCAGATATATAGCCACCATCTAGTTTGATCGCCAACCCACATACGAGCCAGTCGCATATTTTTGCCGATTTATCAATTAGATCATATCTAGCCCAACTTTTCTCTTGTGTTGACAAGGATACCATTGTCAAATAAAGCAAGCCTAGGACGCTTGTATAATTTATTAGTAGGGGGTTATCCGACCAAATGAGAATGTCATCCGCAATGGACTATTCGAAGTACAATAGATCAAACTGGTATGGAACTGACATCTGTGGCGTACTCGGTAACGCATATAGGCCAAAAAACCTCTGCTGTTGATCTATTTTGAAAAAAAGATCAGATAAGAGAGTCATATGTTATAAAATCTTACCTTTGTATAAAAATTTACCAAATAAATTTTATGATTCCAGTGTGGCATCAATTTCTATTTCATCCACATATTGCCAACTTCCTCTTATTTGCAATAGCTAAACGTTAATAACACATGATCTAGACGTTTAAGTGTGTCAAACAGAGTTTCATATGGTTCTAGTGTGGATGCAATACAATTTAAAATAAAACTTAAAAATTGCATAACGTAGCCCTCAAAACCCTAATCTGCAAATTTTTGGATTACTTGAAATTAATCTTCCAAATTGATTCAAATTTATCTAATATCAATATAACATAAGTTATTGCTGACATAAGTAGGTACTTAATATCCCTTTCATTGAAGATTAATAAGAGAACCATATGCATTAAAAGATGGTAGCAGTACAGAATTTATTTATATTCATCTCCATGATACTGTAGTTAATTAATATCGTACAATAAACTATAATTCACGGCGCGCGGTTTGAAATGGCTCCGATTTTGTCGCATACCAATCTTGAGAAAATCGTTTTGGACCTTCAGAACTCTGTGAAGGCGCTGAAGGATGAGAATAATCGTATTAAGAATAGGATGTCACAACTGGAAACAGACGTTGATGCGTATACGGCTAAATTGGAATTAGCGGAAAAGAAAAATGAATCTTTAAGTGCGCAAATTGTTGAATTGACTGAAGTTTTACATACGAAATTAGATAAATTAAAGACTGATGTTCAGCCATGGGTTGAGTTGGCTGAAATAACAGTGGAAAATGACACACCAATCAAGAATAAAATATCAGGCGAAGAAATAATAAACATATTAGCGAATGAAGTATCAGCGCGGATTCGCAAACAAGAACAGCTAATTTTATTTAATCTTGATGAAAATGCTGATGTGAAAGATGTCGAGAAATTAAACGTCCTGATCAAGGATGAGACGCATGCTGACATCGCTAAATGTTTTAGAGTTGGAAAAAGATCCCATCGTCCAAGACCGGTGGTTATAAAGTTATCAAAGAGGCCAACAAATATGCAGATCGAGGCCATCAATAAAAGGAAAGGTGAGAATCCGAGTTTTCATAGCATATTTATTGGACGTGACAAAACATTTCTCCAACGAAAGTTGGCAAAAGCAAAAAAGCTAAAGAACAACCAGGAGCGGAAGCCATCTACTTCTGACCACGATATTATAAGGAATTTATCAAGAGAAGATACAAAAACAAAAAACGATGTATCGTTACTAAATGTTGTGGACAGCGGGGGGAGAGGAAGCATGGCCTCGAAGCCCGGGAAACGAATAGTAAAGAAGCCAACAAGGTTGAATCAGTAAAAGTCGATACTTGTTTAGATAAGTCGCTTTCTACATTTACTTTATTTTATGCTAACTTTCGAAGTGTTAAGAATAAGAACTTTTTGCTGTGTAATTTTATAATAAGTAACGATTTCGATTTTATAATATTATCTGAAACCTGGCTTAACAAGGATATTAAAAACCATGAATTTGATATTCCTCACTATTCTTTATTCAGAAAGGACAGATCGCTGGATAAAAGAGGTGGAGGAGTACTCATTTATAGTAAATCTGTATTTAAGGCGAAAATTTTACATACTAGTGATGATAATGCTATCATTGATTTCTTATCTATACAATTTGATAATCTGATCTTAACAGCGGTTTACAGACCGCCGTATGCTACTTTATTTGATGATCAAACATTTACCAATTCTTTTCAATCTATCTTTGACTGCCATGGCTATAATGTAGTGGTAGGTGACTTTAATAAGTTACAGGACTGTGAAATAACCAATTTTTTTCTAACCATGATCTCAAGCAGATTATAAATGAATCAACTAGAGGTTCGCAATGCTTAGATCATGTATACTTAGAAATTGAAATGGTGAAATCGCACAGTTATGATGTTGTCAATTATTTCAAAGAATTGGATCACAAACAAATTATTTTACAATGGAACATCTTGAGTGGCATAACACAGAAACTAAGTTTTGAAAATGCACACGTGCACTGTTCCAGAATCAACTGGAATTTTTTAGAGAATTAAGCATACTGATTGATTATGAGAGTTTTTATTTCTTGAATACTGATGAATTTGTTTCTTCTGTTTCATCGTTATTATCTGTTTTATTTCAGGCATCTACGTTTACGGACATTATACCGAAACGAATTAATAGGAAATTGTGTAAACTAAGAATTAAACGAGATAATATAATAAAGTGTAGTCTTATTAATAGTATTAAACAAATGAGGTTAGATTCCATTGATAACGAAATTAATTCATCACTGCTAATAATTCGTCAAAGATCAGAACGAATTATTTTGGCCAAAATGAAGAGTAATCCTAGATTAGGATTCAAACTCCTCACAGATTACAGTAAATACAAGGAAAAGTTAAAGCTTATACTACCTGTGGATAAAACTGAGTATGGATTTCTCTGTGAATTGGAGGAAGTATTTGGCAATTTGATATGCAATCCACAGAATGAAAGAAATTTTATAGAACTATCTGACCCTTTGGGAGACCAGGAACCAGGACTTGTTATTGACAGTGATGAATTGATAAAATTGATGTTAAAAATCAAATCAAAAAAACAAAAAGATCACCTTGGTATTTCGATTGATAATCTGATTCAATTACCCTTAACATTTAGGAATGTGCTCTGCAACTTTATAAATAGAATTTTGAAGAATGGGAAATTACCAATCGATATATTAACGATAGTAGCTAAGCCGTTGCCAAAAGTTAGTAAGCCAACGTGCGCCAGTGATTATAGATTAATCTCTATTATCCCTTCGTTTTTGAAGATAATAGAACGATTGATACTAGATCATTTAGAACGTATGTTACCGGCTGATTTTGACTTATGTCAACATGGCTTTACGAAAGGTAGATCGACAACTACTAATATGCTTTCCATGTGGAAACATGTAATCACATTAGACGAGAATAAGTTAGATGCATTAATTGTATTTATAGATATCTCAAAAGCTTTTGACTCTATATCTTTTGATGCTATTTTGAATGCGATTAGTTTGTTGAATATTGATCCGAATATTTTTAGATTACTTAAATACTATCTATATAATCGACGAATGAGTATTCAAGTAAACGATTTGATATCAAAATCGAAACGAGTAACGAGTGGAGTTCCACAGGGATCAAGCTTGGGGCCAATTTTATTTAAAATTGTATTTGCACATTTGGAAACTAAGATCCTTAACGGTCGAGTTTGCAAATTCGCTGATGATTTAAAAATAATCTTCCCAATTGATCCAAAGAATGTCGAATTCTCCAAAAATAATGTGACATTAGATTTGTATGATTTGAGTAGATTGTAGGGGTACTTTTCGCTGTTGCTATCTCGTTCCTGATTTTGTACCCCTACTACATATCAATGGTGGCTATTATTACTACCCGTGCGCCTAATCAGTCTCTGATCTTTTCCGGATGGTTGATGCGAGAAGGCAAAAACATCTGGTCATACATATATTCTACACAATATTGCAATTAGAAATATAATTCACAGATAGTCCAATTTGACCATGTGTTGGTCGGCAATAAAAAAACAGATTTTAACATAAAATTATATCCTAAACACCATTCACAATTAAACTAGATTGTCCGTCTTCTAGACGGCAAAAATAAAAGTGATTTATGTCTATAAAGTGAAATGTTTAGAACAAATGTCTGGATCGGAATGAATATAGTCAAAAGATTGAAAATATATGACAATATGAACATAGTAAAATGATTTATGTTTATAAAGAAAATGTTTTACATACAATTGGTTATTCTTACACAAATGTCTGGATTGTAATGAGTAGTCAAACGATTAAAGATACATGATAATATGAGCCTAGTAAAATTATTTATGTTCATAAAGTAAAATGTTTTGTGTAAACCGTTTAAAGATTTAAATGACAAACAACTCACAAATGTTTTTTATAGTAAACAATCAATCATTTTCATAGTAACGAATAATCCGATAAATTCACTAACACAATAGTCCACCGCGTGATCCTCTCGGATCGCGCGCGGTTCTGTCTATTTATAAAAACACTATTAATTACAAATAAAATTGCAGTTCAAGAAATATCGATTAAAACTGCTTGAGACTAAAAGAGATTGTTCCTAAAATCACAGCTAAGAGAAATATTGTTTAAGGACAGAGTTAGAATATTTGACCTTAAAGAGCACAGCGTTTGTAAAAATTGACCTTCGTTGGGTTGTAACACGGAGCCGCGTGTTACATACACCCCCCGACAGTGAAAATTAGTACACAATGAAGGGGGCTAACCTTACAGTAAATGTTATTGCTCTTTCATGCCGTATAACGACTGATTTTGGTTCTGTCAACACTGATACTGGCTCCTCTATTTCTCGCGTTCTTGGACGGATGGTTAGGTCGAAGTGTTCGAGAAAGTCACGTCCAATGATGTTTCATGTCGTGTTGTCGATGATGAACGGATATTTGAAACATCATTTTGAGTTGGAGAACGAGATTGTGTGTACTCGTACCCCAAACGTCGCTATGTTGGAGCCATTCGCGCAGGTCAGACTGTTGGTGTCGACTGGGTGGGTTGGTTCGAGATAATTGTGGCGTAGTGAGCTTACATCTGATCCAGTGTCTATGACAATTCATTCGCCAGAGATTGCGTCACGGATGAGAAAGTATGTTGATAGTGGCAACCGGCGATGAGATTGATTGCTGGCATTTGGGCGTTTGAAGCATGACTTAATTGGAGCCGTCGCTGTAAAGACAATAGTTTGATTGCGCTCTACCGCGAAGGCAACGTGCTTCGAGCCATCAGACGTGGAGCGGCCAACAATCTTGGGGTGCTCAGCCTCTGCTGCCGCCGAGGAGGCTGACCCCACCCGTCTTCCGAACCTTCCATGGGCGGAATCCTCCTGAGTTGTTGAGGGTGACCACGCCCATTTGAACGTCGCGTCTGTGCGCGGGTATGTGCAGACGTTTCCGAGGCAATAACGTGTGTAGTGGCCTTCATTGAAAGTGCTTGAATTTCTCAAAATCTAGCTGTTTATTAATTCCTTACTGGCTGTGAGTTCGACGAACCGGGGCACCATAATGTAGGGGTACTTTTCGCTGTTGCTATCTCGTTCCTGATTTTGTACCCCTACTACATATCAATGGTGGCTATTATTACTACCCGTGCGCCTAATCAGTCTCTGATCTTTTTCGGATGGTTGATGTGAGAAGGCAAAAACATCGGGTCATACATATATTCTACACAATATTGCAATTAGAAATATAATTCACAGATAGTCCAATTTGACCATGTGTTGGTCGGCAATAAAAAAACAGATTTTAACATAAAATTATATCCTAAACACCATTCACAATTAAACTAGATTGTCCGTCTTCTAGACGGCAAAAATAAAAGTGATTTATGTCTATAAAGTGAAATGTTTAGAACAAATGTCTGGATCGGAATGAATATAGTCAAAAGATTGAAAATATATGACAATATGAACATAGTAAAATGATTTATGTTTATAAAGAAAATGTTTTACATACAATTGGTTATTCTTACACAAATGTCTGGATTGTAATGAGTAGTCAAACGATTAAAGATACATGATAATATGAGCCTAGTAAAATTATTTATGTTCATAAAGTAAAATGTTTTGTGTAAACCGTTTAAAGATTTAAATGACAAACAACTCACAAATGTTTTTTATAGTAAACAATCAATCATTTTCATAGTAACGAATAATCCGATAAATTCACTAACACAATAGTCCACCGCGTGATCCTCTCGGATCGCGCGCGGTTCTGTCTATTTATAAAAACACTATTAATTACAAATAAAATTGCAGTTCAAGAAATATCGATTAAAACTGCTTGAGACTAAAAGAGATTGTTCCTAAAATCACAGCTAAGAGAAATATTGTTTAAGGACAGAGTTAGAATATTTGACCTTAAAGAGCACAGCGTTTGTAAAAATTGACCTTCGTTGGGTTGTAACACGGAGCCGCGTGTTACAAGTTTGTTGAATATTGATCCAAATATTTTTAGATTACTTAAATACTATCTATATAATCGACGAATGAGTATTCAAGTAAACGATTTGATATCAAAATCAAAACGAGTAACGAGTGGAGTTCCACAGGGATCAAGCTTGGGGCCAATTTTATTTAAAATTGTATTAGCAAATTTGGAAACTAAGATCCTTAACGGTCGAGTTTGCAAATTCGCTGATGATTTAAAAATAATCTTCCCAATTGATCCAAAGAATGTCGAATTCTCCAAAAATAATGTGACATTAGATTTGTATGATTTGAGTAAATATTTGTTTACACTAGGGCTGAGAATAAACAATAAAAAGACGAAAGCTTTAAAAATAGGGAACAGAACAAACTTTCATTATGTTTATTTTCATGATGCTGTTATTAATGATGTGTTTGAGATTAAACTTATGCAAGAAATTAAGGATTTAGGCATAACTATTCAATGTACAGCTTCTGCTGAGAGACATATTGAAAGTATAGTAGGCAGTGCCAAGAAAAGATGGGCACTAATAAATCGAAATATCTTATCAAATGATATAAAACTTCAAATGTATATAATATGGATTAGACCGGTACTAGAATATGCTGTCGCTACTTGGAATCCATTAAAAAAGGGTTTGTCTAATAAGATAGAAGCTGTACAAAGAAAAGTTGTGAAACATATTAGTCCTATTTCTTGCACTATATACGCCTCTAGATTACAGTTTGTGTCATTGCAATCTCTGTGGTTTCGGAGGATGTGCTATTGTATAAAAGTTTTCCATTTGAACCAGTGGACTGGTGCCTATATGACTCCGATAAGAAAGAGTCATGAAGTTGGAACTAGATCTGGACATTTGGCAATATCTCCTCCTTTGGTGGGGAATGTAGCGAGCAAGTTATTCTCTTTCTCGAAAATCTACAAAATTTATAACCAATTGCCGAAGGGGCTTAGAGAAATGCCTCCATCTAAGATGTCTTTTAAAACTTTATCTACTGAACTTGAAAAAGTCTGCAATCCTGCTGATATTTTTTATTTTTTGATTATGATAATACTTTCTCATGGTTGAATAAAAGACAAGGATAATTGTTATCGGAAACAGATTTTCTTGAGATTTTTATTTCCAAGTTTTGTATTATTATAATTGAAATGTTATGCACTATATCTTCAAATTAGTTAACATTACATACAATCAATTGCTAGTCATGGTTCTCAATTTTTGCATAATGTTACACTCGAATTATACCTTAATTGTTCCTAATTTGATGATGTATATATTATTCTTTTCAGTCGAACTTTCTGATATTGATATATTGTATTGTACAACTAGTGAGATATACCTATCTACATGAGATTAATTGCACAATTATTGTGATGTGATAATTTTTTTATATATATTGTACATTTTCCAATTTTATTATTTGATGGAATATGTGTGGTTTGAATCCAAATAAAGATATTCTATTTATATTTATTTCTAAAATTATGCTTTAGAGTACAAACTCACCAAGAAGTTAAGGACCTGATCACATTTATTTAGAGTACAGCTTCTTCTGATAGACAAAGAGAGAATAGTTGTCTGCGCTCAGAAACGGTGGACATTAATAAAGAGAAATGCTTAGTCGAATGATATTTCGCTGAACATGTATATTATTTGAATTAGGCCAATCTTGAAATACGCAAGCGCCATGTGGAATAAAAAAAATTACAGTAAAATATGCAAAAAATCAGTTCATGGTAAAATTGTGAAGTATATTATCCCAATAGCGTACAAAATGTATGCCTGTAAGATAAAAATTTTAGCTTTTGAATCAGTATGGATTAGAAAGCCGTATTTCTGTATCATACTATTTTACATGAACAAATGATCAGGAATGTATATCTGTCCGATAAGGGAAAAGCATGTAACAGGGACATGGTCAAGATTGTTTGCAAGCACATTCCCTGGATTTTTTTCTTTTCATATAATACGTCTAATTTAATATTATTTACCAATTGAGTTGAGGTATATGTGTCCCACTGAAATGTCATTTAAACGACTTAGCTCTGAAATTGAAAAGGTGTGCGATCCAAATTAAAAAAATAATATTTACTATGACGGCACGTTTGCATAGATGAATCAACGTAGATGTTAACTCTGGAATTTTCATACATTAAATCGAATAACTCTTATTATAAATCTACTTTACTTGTAAATATATAGATAGATATTTTTAATTTTATAAATCGACATTTAGGTCCATATGAATAAGCATTGAGTGTGCTTTAACACTTACGGGTGTGGAGGATGTTGAATCCTCCGCCTTATATAAAATGACCTTGAATGATAAATTTAAACCACCATAGCTGATTGTAACAAATTTATTTAAAAGAATTTTCTTTTATTTTCAGAATTCTTTGTTTAAATACTTGATTTTTTAAAATTGTGCGCTATTTTCAGTTTTTGAGTATCTAGCTTCTGTCTGGTTCTAAAATTTTGGTCTGCTGCATTTTAACATTTCTTTCCATTATAAACGATTACAACAATTTATTGTGATGTGATGATTTCTTTTTTATATATTGTACAATTTCCAATTTTATTATTTGATGGAATATGTGTGGTTTGAATCCAAATAAAGATATTCTATTCTATTCTATTCTATTCAATATACTCTTCCAATTCTTGCCTTGTGTTCTGATATAATATAGCACTGAGGAGAAGCCTTGGAACAGATATAATTGTTTTATTTGTGGGTCACGTACACATCAAAACAGATTTATTGCTGGATTTGAAGCTGTCCAACTCTCACCTTCCATTTGCCATTGTAAGTGTCAATTTAAATATTAAAACATTTGATCATGGTTACCGATATTATGTATGAGGACATGCAAGTTAGTGAAGGACATAGCGGACTTGAATTTAAATGACACAAGCAATAATATAAGCATATCAGACTCTACTGTGAATTTAAGGACTTCCAGCGATCTGGCATCTATGGGGCTTACAGACACGGATAGGTTAGGGGCCTCAACACGGGAACGATATTGTAAAGTTATACATTACAGTTTAATTGTGAATGACTAATTTACTTTTTATTTTATATATTTTATATAATGATAATGACATAATTATTCAGGCTCTATTGTACACATTCTTTGTAATTTTTGTTATTTTATATATCTACCTGTGTCAAATGACTTTATGATATTGTACGAATACCTTTAATACACCATATTTTTTATGTAATATGTGGTTTAAATCAAAATAAAAAATTCTATTTTATTTTATTCAAACTAATCCTTCAGAAGTTTGTAGCCATAATTTGGCAGTATAATCCTTTCTGACCGTTAGTAAATATCAATTTAAAATTTTTATTTTTTAATCCATTATATGAAGTATAAGGTTTTCTATTCTTAAGGTAGATTATATCTAACAATATTTAGTCTCTTTATTCCTAATTTATCTACACGTCCGTCACTCTTTCTCGGAACAGTATCAGTAAACGAAGAACTTTGAAGCAGATTATTCAAAATAGAACCCTCTTAATATAACACCATATTAAGAAATTAAAGTAGATACCATTTAATTTTGACAGATTTTAAATGAGCGCCAGACATAATTACTATCTGCACTTTTCAAATAAAGATATTCTATTCTATTCTATTCTAGCTAAAAGAAATATACATTGTGTCAATTTATTAGCTATCTCTACTAATAAGAAATCGCCCGCCACTGTTTTCACTCTCACTCTCTCTCTCCTGCAAAATCCTGTGTTCGAATTGTACACTGATCTTCACAATTACTAGGTCAGGCGGCTTTCGTAGCAAAAATTTAACGTTGTTATTATTTTTAAACATCGATATATATTTATATTGGTGTATGACACGGAACTTCATATTATATTGAACATAATTATCTGAAATAAAATTTCTACTATATTTAAATATTATAAGAATAAATCAGTTATCTGTGTTCTCTTGTACATGCTTATCTAATGTAAAAGTATTTCCTAACGTATATATTTTCATCTTAACATATCATTTAATTGATCATATGAAATTTGATTGCAAATAAATGATTCTTTTAGAATAGAATAGAATAGAATATCTTTATTTGGATTCAAACCACACATGTTCCATCAAATTGTAACACGCGGCTCCGTGTTACAACCCAACGAAGGTCGATTTTTACAAACGCTGTGCTCTTTAAGGTCAAATATTCTAACTCTGTCCTTAAACAATATTTCTCTTAGCTGTGATTTTAGGAACAATCTCTTTTAGTCTCAAGCAGTTTTAATCGATATTTCTTGAACTGCAATTTTATTTGTAATTAATAGTGTTTTTATAAAATAGACAGAACCGCGCGCGATCCGAGAGGATCACGCGGTGGACTATTGTGTCAGTGAATTTATCTCATTAAATCGGATTATTCGTTACTATGAAAATGATTGATTGCTTTACTATAAAAAAGGAGTTAAACATTTGTGAGTTGTTTGTCATTTAAATCTTTAAACGGTTTACACAAAACATTTTCCTTTATGAACATAAATAATTTTACTAGGCTCATATTATCATGTATCTTTAATCGTTTGACTACTCATTACATTCCAGACATTTGTGCTAAACATTTCACTTTATAGACATAAATCACTTTTATTTTTGTCCGTCTAGAAGACGGACAATTTAGTTTAATTGTGAACGGTATTTAAAACATACTTTTGCATTAAAATCTGTATTTTTGCCAACCAACTCATTCAATTCGGATTAACAGTGAATTATATTTATATATGCTACATTGTGTGGAATATATCTATGAAACCTTTCTTCAGTCTTCTCATATCAACCATCCGAAAGGGATCAGAGACTGATTGGGTGCTCGGGTAGTAATAATGGCCACCATTGATATGAAGTAGGGGTAAAAATCATGAACTAGAAAGCAAACCCGCAAAATACCCCTACATTATGGTGCCCCGGTTCGTCGAACTCACAGCCAGTAAGGAATTAATAAACAGCTAGATTTTGAGAAATTCAAGCACTTTCAATGAAGGCCACTACACTCGTTATTGCCTCGGAAACGGCTGCACATACCCGTGCACAGACGCGACCTTCTAATGGGCGCAGTCACCCTCAACAACTCAGGAGGATCCGCCCATGGAAGGTTCGGAAGACGGGTGGGGTCAGCCTCCTCGGCGGCAGCAGAGGCTGAGCACCCGAGATTGTTGGCCGCTCCACGTCCTGATGGCTCGAAGCACGTTGCCTTCGCGGTAGAGCCGCAATCAAACTATTGTCTTTACAGCGACGGCTCCAATTAAGTCATGCTTCAAACGCCCAAATGCCAGCAACTAATCTCATCGTCGGTTGCCACTATCAACATACTTTCTCATCCGTGACGCAATCTCTGGCGAATGAATTGTCATAGACACTGGATCAGATGTAAGCTCACTACGCCACAATTTTCTCGAACCAACTCACCCAGTCGACACCAACAGTCTGACCTGCGCGAATGGCTCCAACATAGCGACGTTTGGGGTACGAGTACACACAATCTCGTTCTCTAACTCAAAATGTTGTTTCAAATATCCGTTCATCATCGCCAACACGACATGAAACATCATTGGACGTGACTTTCTCGAACACTTCGACCTAACCATCCGTCCAAGAACGCGAGAGATAGAGGAGCCAGTATCAGTGTTGACAGAACCAAAATCAGTCATTACACGGTATGGCAGAGCAATAACACTTCCTGTAAGGTTAGCCCCCTTCATTGTGCACTAATTTTCACTGTCGGGGGGGTGTATGTAACACGCGGCTCCGTGTTACAACCCAACGAAGGTCGATTTTTACAAACGCTGTGCTCTTTAAGGTCAAATGTTCTAACACTGTCCTTAAACAATATTTCTCTTATTGTGGATTTGACCGCATTTTTCTTGTGCGGGACAATTGATAGCACTCATAGGTCGGTAAAATCTTGAACTTCCTTCATCTTCAGATGATGTAATTTTTGGCCTCAATTGATGGGTTCTCACTTGTCCCTTCTTCTTTAAGCCTTCAATTAGCTGATTGTCTGAAAATGACGTTGGATCAAGATTTTCCATTGTTCTTTGTCCAATATTTCGAGACCTCATTTCCAGTCTCATCTTCAGGGTTGACACAATACGCACAGGAGTAAAACACAACTTGTGACAAATGTGGTATCCTCATTCAAGACAGATATATTTATACCTATTTTAATTCTAAAAGTATTTTTTAATTGTCTTCCTAATATCCGGTCTTCATACCTAGTCTCTAATACTCAAATGTATACAAAAACTTATCCCTGTCCCCCTCTGCGCACACAACTACCTATAAACATGTGTATTTTACTAAAGTTACATTTATTGAATAACTATAAGTACACTTAATGTATTGATAAAAACGCCTATCACTGATATCTATATTTTAATTGCTGTTCCGGACGCATAGAAAGATCAACAAATTTTGAATTCAATATTGCAGTAATCCTCACATGCCCCCAGTTCACCTAATTCCATCCAGCTTGCAATCGGTTATAGATAGAGAGATTAAAAAACTATTGAAAGTCTATAGAGTATTATTCTATCGTTTTGACAAGACCGAATACGGAGTTTACACTAACGAAATCGTCTCTCAGCCAAATACACATTAATACTCATATCCTATATAAATTAGTATCTCCATTAGAATATCTGTGTCGAATATACCAACATAAGAACAGTGTTAAGACAACCAGTTACAATAGGCAATAAGTTACCGAATCAGAAAGAAAAAATAGAACCGCTCAACACATCAGGGGTTTATGAGATACCTTGTAAAGATTGCAATCTTAGGTATATAGGTGAAACCATGCGTCCAATAAAGGTACGTAGAGGTGAACATAAGACGGCATGCAAATACAGACATGGTCATAGATCAGATCTAGCCAGGCACTCAATGGAGACAGGTCATCAGATAAACTGGGACGGCTGTAAACGGATTGCACTATGTAACCGAAATAGATTTACCAGATTGATTAGAGAATCAATTGAAATAAAATCAGGAATGAACGTCATGAATATGACATGTGTAGAAAAATCATTAGGCCCAATATTTAATGAAGCCTTCTCGAATGGAAAGAAACGTAGATTAGAGGAATCAGAGCTAACAATAAATCTAAATAAGAGACCGCGACTATGAAAAAAGAAAAAAAACAGAACGAATTAGATGGAGTTAGAGAGAGGTAATTTGGCTAGAGTTATATATATATATATATATATATATATATATATATATATATATATATATGATGAACATTTCAATTTATATAAGATGTGAGAGAATTTCACGTTGTTGCTTATATGTTTATCTAAATATGGGTATATATTTCGCAGATACATATATATGGATGATTCTAAATATTCATATAAGATGTGGGGTGAACTCACATGGTTGCTTAAAGGCTTATTTAGATATTCACAATATATATGTAGAAGAATATTTAGATTTTATATATAAGGTGAGAAAAGCTCACATGGTTGCTTATGTGAATTGAAATAGGCATTATGTATATATATAAATATATATATATATATATATATATATATGAGGTGTAGACGGGTAGACATATGCTTTGATATTTAAATATACATATAAATTGTGAGTAAAATTAGTATATATACTATACACTCAAGGAGAAATTGTAAGTGGTTGAATTTCAAAGAACCCATTTCAATTGCTTATAAATATCTACATATATATATATATATAGGGGTATATAGATAGACAATAAAAGAGATATATAAATATTATCAAAAGCATTTTGACTGATATAATTTATCCATTGCGGGACTCACAGTGTTGCTTGTATGAGATTCATATTATATATATGGTATATACACGTGTATATATATATATATATATATATAACATGAATATATAGATATTTATAAAAGATGTGGGAAGAACCCACATGGTTGCTTATATGCTTATCTATATATACATAGATAGCGTGTGGACGTATGTATAAATGGATATTTTATAAGATGTGGGTGTGTATATATAAATATAAATAATTAAAATTTAAATTTAAATATAAAAGATTGCTAATTTTATATATATATATATTATATATCGTATATATATAAGTGTATACACGTAGGTATAGATATATATATAGATATATATGAAGGATATATAGATATTTATAAAAGATGTGGGAAGAACCCACATGGTTGCTTATATGCTTATCTATATATACATAATATATAGCCTATGGAATTATATGGATGTTTTATAAGAAGTGAGTATATATGTAATTATGAATAAGTAATTAAATATACAATTTGTTATATAGGTATATTGGACACAGATATTTAAATGGAGAAACTAATTTATATAGGATATGAGTATTAATGTGTATTTGGCTGAGAGACGATTTCGTTAGTGTAAACTCCGTATTCGGTCTTGTCAAAATGATAGAATAATACTCTATAGACTTTCAATAGTTTTTTTTAATCTCTCTATCTATAACCGATTGCAAGCTGGATGGAATTAGGTGAACTGGGGGGCATGTGAGGATTACTGCAATATTGAATTCAAAATTTGTTGATCTTTCTATGCGTCCGGAACAGCAATTAAAATATAGATATCAGTGATAGGCGTGTTTATCAATACATTAAGTGTACTTATAGTTATTCAATAAATGTAACTTTAGTAAAATACACATGTTTATAGGTAGTTGTGTGCGCAGAGGGGGACAGGGATAAGTTTTTGTATACATTTGAGTATTAGAGACTAGGTATGAAGACCGGATATTAGGAAGACAATTAAAAAATACTTTTAGAATTAAAATGGGTATAAATATATCTGTCTTGAATGAGGATACCACATTTGTCACAAGTTGTGTTTTACTCCTGTGCGTATTGTGTCAACCCTGAAGATGAGATTGGAAATGAGATCTCGAAATATTGGTCAAGGAACAATGGAAAATCTTGATCCAACGTCATTTTCAGACAATCAGCTAATTGAAGGCTTAAAGAAGAAGGGACAAGTGAGAACCCATCAATTGAGGCCAAAAATTACATCATCTGAAGATGAAGGAAGTTCAAGATTTTACCGACCTATGAGTGCTATCAATTGTCCCGCACAAGAAAAATGCGATCAAATCCACAACAAGAACGACAGCACTGAGCAAATAAATACATCTTTTAAAATATTTCTCTTAGCTGTGATTTTAGGAACAATCTCGTTTAGTCTCAAGCAGTTTTAATCGATATTTCTTGAATTGCAATTTTATTTGTAATTAATAGGGTTTTTATAAAATAGACAGAACCGCGCGCGATCCTTATATTTACTGTAGTCTGTGAGGAGTTTGTATCCTAATCTAGGATTACTCTTCAGTTTAGCCAAAATAATTCTCTCTGATCTTTGACGGATTATCAGCAGTGATGAATTAATTTCTTTATCGATCAACATCTAACCTCATTTTTTAATACTATTGATAAGACTACATTTTCATTATATTATCTCGTTTGATTCTTAGCTTACATAACTTCCTATTGATTCGCTTTGGTATAACATCCGTAAATGTAGATGCCCTAAATATATCAGATAATAACAATGAAACAGAAGAAACAAATTCGTCATTGTTTATGATAAAAAAACATTCATAATCAATAGATAAGCTTAATTCTCTAAAAAGATTCCAGTTGATTCAAAGTGCACATGTGCACTTTGAAAATTAGGTTTCTGTGCTTTGCTACTCGAAAGGTTCCATTGTAAAATAATTTGTTTATGATCCAATTCTTTAAGTAATTTACTACATCATAACTGTGTGAGTTCAACGCTTCAACTTCTAAATATACATGATCTAAGCATTCCGAACCTCTAGTCGGTTCCTTTATAATTTGCTTAAGATCATGATTAGAAAAAAGATTGATTATTTCACTGTCATGCACCTTATTAAAATCTCCTACCACAACAATATAACCATGGCAGTCCAAAATAGATTGAAAGGAATTGGTAAACATTTGATCATCATGTAAATTAGCATACGGCGGTCTGTAAACCGCGGAATACGAAAGAGATTTTCCACGGCGAGACTCGAACCAGCAATCTTCTGCTTAGGAGGCAGACGTCTTATCCATTCTAATAATTTAAAAAATAATATTTATCATTAACAAATTAAAAAAAAATTAAATCCGGTTAATTGTTCTTTTTGGAGAATCTGGTGCCATTTCTTAAACTAAATCTTCATTGGCACCTCACTAGTATTTGGATTACTACCATCCATATCACGAATCGACGCCACTAGTTTAATTTTATGTGCAATAATTTTAGTATTTTTTACAGATAATACTATTTTTAACCTTTTGAAACTGTATTCTATTCTTCATCCATAGTGGACTATTCTCATTTAAAAGTTTTTCTAATAATTGTTTAAACTCAGAAATATATTGCCAAATACCAATCTTGACGTAGAGAAAACCACTATCTAAACTAGTATTTCATAGTTAACTCAATAGATTAATACAAAACAAAATAATGTAACACTTACTTTCAGTCACGCCAATCTTATTGTTGCCTAACTAGTGAGACGGAGCAACATTTATTTAGTTGACCTTCAAATGTGCCAGATACTGCAGATCTTCTTCGAGATTACTCAGCTACTCACTTACCACTGATGTCAACAACCCAGTCAACCAGAGCTGGTCCCAAGTGTCTAGGAATATTTTAAGACACTGTTACACTAACTAACTTTCTCGGCATTTGCCTGTGAACGCAATACCGGTCCTAATAAGGGCCTTTGACAGTACACAATCTCAGTCATCCCTGCCTCCCCTAACTGACTTTGTAACTTCGTACACCATTGCCAAACTGGGGCGTTTTACACCAGTGATAGGTCTTCACTAGGTAGTTATATTTTTAGTGTCATTGAGTAGTATGATAATATAAATCATATAAAAAGAAATATATATATATAATGTTGTAAATGTTTTGTTAAGAATGCCGCACAATTGGATTCGTCGAATTGAATAATAATTGCAAACTAATTTTCATCAAATTTCGAGCGTTGCATTTTAAACAAGTAACAGCACTCATGTTTATTCTTTAATGTATGGACATTTTCTCTACCTATAGAGGCTGTTTTCCGGCCATTTTATGAACACCTCCAGATATCAGATCCATACTCATGATAGAGCTGACATTCACGCCAGGACCAAAGAACGCGCGTTGACCCTTTAAACTGGCTTCCTCATTCTTGTTTACGTCTACTTAGGCTTCAATTCCTAGGGCTATTTTGTAACACGCGGCTCCGCGTTACAACCCAAATATAGGCCAAAAAGTTAACTCTAGTTTTTACACAATATTTCTCTTAAGTGTAATTTTAGCAACAATCTCCGTTAGTTTCAAGCAGTTTTAATTGAGATTTTTTGAACTGCAAATTTAATTGTAATTAATAGGGTTTTGTTTAATAATAATAGACACCCGCGCGCAATACGCAGATAACATGCAGTGGATTTATGTGACTTAACGCTCAAACCCAGTATATACTTGTTTCGTATGCCTTAACCATTTTTACACAACTACTAACAGTTCAATTATGTTTCTCCTGATCCATACTTCAGGTGTTTCTCAATCATTTATCCGAACCCCTATTGTTCAATGGATGTATGTGATTTAACACACAAAACCTAGCAAACTGTGGACTAATTATTTGTGGTGCTTATTGTGACTACTTTTACATAATTTTTTTTGCTTAATAACATTTTGAATAAAACAATGATTCGATTATGTGGCCTTCTCACATCATCCTTTGGGAAAGGGACATGGATTAATCATAAACGCGGATCGTAATAACAGCTACCAGATATCATATAGGAGGATAATTTTGCACTAAATTGACAACTAGCTTGCAGAACCTCTTACATTAGCTACAAAGCTTCCTACAGTATAACTACATTAAACAGCAATAACACAAAAGCAAACTTATATTGCAAAAGTCAGTTTGCTTATAAAATCTCTAAATTCAAATTTTTATGTTTACCGATATTAAATAATTATAACGATTCAAATTATAACGCCGAAGTTTTGTAAATTAATTCAAGTGAAATGTGCAATGTCACAGACTGACACTGGCTTGATGATAAAGCACGCTATCCGACACGACAATAAGCCATTCACAGGCGACTTACAACTATGTAAGCGCAATGCCTTTCCCGCGCAACGCATTCTGGCTTGCTCATTATGTGTGTAACAATAGCGATCGTTGAGACCGAGAACGTTACATTTGTCCTGTATATGGCTGAAGCGAATACAAAAGAAAGTCTCACAGATTTGCAAAAATTAAGATGAAGCATTCAACACAATGTTTAAAACAGCCTTTGAAATGAATATGATTTAATAAATATATGCAGTTTGTTTTACTAAATGGACGCATTTTATATGAACAAATTCCTATTAATTTTTGATTAAAAATAAAGCATTTGTGTTGAGTTGAACAAAATGAATTCTCACAGATTGGAGAATTATTAAGAGTATTGTCTGCACAAATAAGCAACTTAAAAACTGAGTTAGAGATAATTAGGTCTCAGCTGGATGATACATTTATAATAAATTCTGAGGAATCCGTTTGAACGACCCAAACAATAGAGGTGAAGTCAGCAATGCCAACCGCGCCCAAGAGGCAGCAGACATTCAGACCGGTGTTTTCAGCCAAATCGACGAGTTTTTTGATCGTCATCAGAATTCAAGCCTATGTTTGCAACCTTGGATGTGGAAAGGCCACAGTTGTGTTTCAAAAAACAAACCACTGTTCGGGCATGGTTTTTATTAGAAATACCCTATTGTGCGCATTTGCTGTCCAGAAATTCGTTAACGGCATTTTACAATCCAATTGGCTGTTGCAACATATAAGAAGAATATAAAAGATGACCGTTGGATCAATTCCGAGCCAGGCCTCAGGAGGTGCTTTCAAAATTCTTCAGACTAAAATTACTTCCGGGTGAGATGACCCCTGATTTCATGACACGCATCAAACTGTAGTTGCCCAAGCTAACTGAGTCTTTGCTCGGTTTGCAACCGCATGAGGCTATCATATGTATGCTGCTGGATCCTACCAGATATGGTGCAGTATCGAGCACGCTGAGAGTCCTGGAAGAAAAGGTTCAGGCTGTACAAATTTGGCCATGATGACCGCTACATAGGCTGCTACGACACCACAAATTAATCCCATTACAACAGGTGAGACATACCTTATTGGAATTCTTTGCGGCATAATCAGCAAGTCCAGGACGGACGGCGGCAGCAAGTAGTTTTGAAACAAAGTCAATATATAAAGATACTAGCTGCGAAGAATATATCGCCAAAGGTATAGCAAAAGTAGTATAGTTCTCGTAGGCAACGGTCATTTCAGTGGGGAAATAGGGCCCACCATCTCACTAATAATTATATTCGGGACCATGCTCAAAAGATTAATCCATTTGATGCTCAGATTTGTACATAGTGTGAAGAGGACCAGATGAGCACCTTTGAACAAAACGAAGTATGGGAAACTTTGCTACACATAAGGATTTTATTAAAGTAAAATTGTTAGAATTAATCAACTGACAGCCAGTAATTATGTAATTGGATACGAAAGCTGCTGTTTCCGTACTACCAATGACTTGGCCATTGAACAACGTAAGACGTACGAAAGCCGATTTGTTTTTGGAATCTTGCGGATTGAATAATGCCTAAATACCGTTTCTTTGGGCGGAGGAGGCTCACGAAACGTTTATACTATTTAACAGAAATTTATAGACTCAACTCTTTTTACATAGTCGGTAGGTATTATGTCAATTTTTGCAGACTCATCAGATGTTGGCAAAGAAGCAGTGTTACAAACGGACGGACGTCCTGCGCAATATACACTCACGAAGGCGTAGCAAAACTGTACAGTCACAGCAAAAGAATTCCTGGCCGTACAATGGGCACTACGAAAGTCCAGGTTTCTATTCAGCAGTTGACATATAGACGTTTTTACCGATTATAAAGCACGAGTGCATTACAATTGATTGATTATTGAGAAGAAAAAGATACACCAAGCCATTAAAGTGCGCGAGGAATACGATGCAACAATTCATCATAGAGTCGGTATCGGGAATACGGCAGGCGATGCGCGCAGCAGAATTTCCACTGTACGAGTTTTGCCACTATATGTCAGCGTAGCCATAGAAATTCCTGCCTGACGACCAGCGGGCTCAAGCTAGTCAACCCGGGATTGGTAGCATGAAACTAGCTGGGTCATAAAAGGACACAGCCATCATTCCATTTCATGTGAAGCCTCGATTTTTGTCTAAACTCGCAGTAATTTTTTTCGTTTAATGTATAGTGACGGAATGAGAGCAAGCGTTCCAAACGTGAAAGGCAAGCTTCGGCTGCTGAAGAAAACTTTGGCCACTGGCATCTGGGCAGACAGTGCTCATTAACCTTGGTTGGCAGACTATCTAGGAGAAGGAAAACTCCGAATACAACCAATCACTTGGAATGGGTGACCTAATTTTCTTTCACAGTTCATATATAACCATGAAATATAAAACTTACAATTATTACATACTACGTCGGTCATCGCGCAGTATAAAAATGGTCGCATTATCTGCTGAGCCGCGCAGGGTGGATAAGCGAAATCGGGCTACTGCAGGCAACTTTATCTCCGATTCTGACGCCTTTCCTTCCTCTTCCTCGTCTCAATCTAAAAATAACTCTCTTTAAATTTCTATAAATATGGTTGGTTTAGATCATAACACTGAGCCCAATATCAGGTTGCCAAATATCGAAAATATACACAATGAAGGTACTACTGTAAGTTGCATTGCAGGCCCCGTTGAAATAATCATTGGCTCTCTGTAAAATCTATGGAGATACTCAAATCATGGCACCAAATTCCACCTGGCTCGGCTCATAATAATACTCGTCACAATATAAGATGCCAAATCACCTAACACTTTCTCCAACGCTGTGACCGCAAAATGAAGATCTAGACATAGTTGAGAGTTTTACATATCTTGGGAGTTCTATCAACAACTTAGGCAATATTTCTATCGAGGTGAGAATACGAATAGCGAAAGCTAGAGTAGCTTTCTCGAACCTTCGTCATTTATGGAGAAACGCGAATATTTCACTTTGCCTTAAAGGTCGTGTTTACAATGCATATGTACGCGCAGTCTTACCATATTCTAGTGAAACTTGGCTTCTTAGAGATGATGATTTGAAACGCTTACATACATTCGATCATCGTTGTTTGAGAAGTATACCACATTTTAGTTACCAGCAACGAATAACTAACGTTGACATCCGTTGACATATTTTTGTATCTGCCAATAAGTGCTCCTCGTTAAAAAAACAAATAAGCCTCCATCAACTTCATTGGCTCGGTCACGTTTTGTGTTTGCCCTCATTTTGATTGTCCATTAGAGCTCTGTTCTCTCATCCAGCACCAGATTGGCGTAAGAACCAAGGTGGGCAGATTCTGACATGGCTAAAACTGTTGAAGTCACTTACATCCAAATTGGGTAGTATAGGACCCACTCGTCTGCAAGGATGGGGTCCTCGTGCGCATCATAGTTCTTGCTTAGAAACCCTTAGCGGTATGGCATTGAATCGAACTCAGTGGCGATCTTGTTGCAAATGTCTTGTAGAATCATCTTCGTAACTTTCCTTTCTTAGTAGGGCAAAGTTAGCTGGGAGGTTTGGTTCGTTTATGACGTGATACAGTGAAATCCGCAAGGAAGCTGTATTGCTGATGTTGCCTTGCTCGAATGCTAACTTGGCCATAATGGTGTTGTGGAAAGGTTTAGTTTGCCTCATTTCTGCGAGTTATCCTGATAAATTTACTCACAGTAGCTAGGCGGTCCTTCTCTCTCTGCTCCTCTCTCTCTCTCTCTCTCGTAAATCTCACTAATCATTCGTCTAAAATATCATTTATATTTTCATTTATATACTTTTTTCACTCCTTATGGTTATATGGCAATGAAACATTAGTCACTTATGACTTTGGTATGGCTGGACATGATGATAATGATGATATGTCAGCGTTGTAAGCCACAAATAAGAGAATAGGTTACACCGATTGTTTTCAATGCCACAGCACGGAACCAATATAGGCATATTAACATGGTAAGTCCACTGTTCAAGGCTCGTGTTTCCCATTGTCGATATGTTTACCCGAGTCGAGTTTGCAACACTAAAGGAAATCACAACAGAAAAGCTTATAAAGTGCTTAGGAAAACGATGGCCCAGTCAATTTTGTGCACTAAAAATTATTGTTACCGATCAAGATTCACTGTTTGAGTCAAGTTAAATTAATCAGAGGTGAAAGAACCTGGATATAAAACATTTCCGCGCAGCCACGTGCCACCCGAAGACCGACACGACGGCTGAACAATCAAACCGGACGATGAATGAGATATTGCAATGTTGGTGCCACGAGACCTGTGTTCCTACAGAGACAAATTATATTTGGTCGAGAGGGTCATACAATTTACAAGGTTTGCTCCCACAACCATGGTCTATGGAGGGCATATTAGACTGCCAGGTGAATCCGTAATCCCAGGATCACATGAGCGCTGCTCCACAGCGAATATTCAGAAGCGCTTAAAACAATTACTGAATACATGCGCGCCACACAGCGGCAAACCTATGTAAGACGACCTACACGCATTCTCCTAAAGGTCAGCAACTAAGTCATAATCGCGAAGATCGAGCCCATGGCACTACAGGCTGTCAATGATGGTACGTATCGGGTGGAAAGCGTGGACGCACAGCACTATGAACTGACGCACTTGATCGTTTAAGTTGAGTGACAAGGCCGGCTCCTGAAATGGGTAGATGTAGTATTAGCCACTTTTGAGGCCGAGACCGCTACAATTGTCATATTTAAGGTCGAAGTGAATATAAGAGTATGTCCGCGCAGAAGTACACAAATAAAGAAGAAGCAGTTAGCTCAATGATCAAAGCAGCCTTCGAGCCGAAGTAGTGGATATAAAATAATTATTATTTGCATCTTTTTAACTACATGTTCGTGATTTATACGTGCAAACTCCTATAAAGAATTGATAAAAAATGAAGCACTTTTTTTGAGTTGAACAAAATGGCTTCTGACTGATTTGAAAACTTCGTAGGAATATTATCTGCACAAATGAACAATTTTACTTTGAAGTTCGTGATAATTAAAACTCTGCTGGGCGACCCGCTTATAATAAATTTGGAGGAAATCCCCATAAACCAATTTAGCTGAAGTCAACAATGTCCATACGCTGTCGTCTTCTGCTGCGCTGATTTGTTATGTCTGATGTTTTATTTACATTTTTACACACACCGATTCACTTGCACTGCTTGTCGTAAATCACTTTAATCTCTAGTTGATGTGTATCCAGGCAATCTTTATTGGTTAACATATTGATCGGACTTTTAAGATAACAAGATTTCTTTTTGTTACCACAGATCGTCAACAAGATATTCTACGGCTTCAATACAGTCATTGCCACATCCTGCATCTTCTAATCTACTGGTTTATAGTTATCTACTCAGAAGACTACTGAGCAACGAAAATGACACATTAGAAGGACTAAGAAGGACTTCTGGAAAAACGCCTCTACAATGGTACTCATAATAACGATGTAATTTGCCGTTAAATGTTTCTCTAACCCTCTTGGTGGCCACCAACAATATTTCTTATTCAGTAAATTTTAGAACTTATTTATGTGGATCCACACTACACATTTCCTATTTAATAAATTACAATGCCAGAAAATGTACAATGAATAAAAGACATCCCATTTCACAAGTGAGTATAGTTAGACATAATGGCGGACTCAATCTTCATATATAAATATATATAGATAATTTAACCATTCATTGTATCATCACAAATAAAACCCTGCAGTACTATTAATTAATTTATGACACAACTATTAGAATAAAAACGTAATACGAGAATTTTCATAAATAGTTCATATAATAGTTAATAATAAAGATATTTATACATTTTTCTATGGAGGGCATTTGGCCCGCTAAAAATTGAATGCAGGATTATAAGATTTATAATTATGATTATTTATTCGACTGTAAACACCCCGGCTTCAAGTAAATGCCGTACGACGTTACAAACTCGGTTAAGGTGCTCTGAATAGAGATTAGTTACTGATATGGGGGCCCTTAAGAGGGCCTTGGCGGCGTTCGCGTAAGTTATATATATGTAAGTTGATGTTCTGTTCCTTGGGTGGACTCTGGTTGTGGTTCCTGCTGTTGTTATCATGTGTGTTGAAGTTCTGCATTAATTGGCTCGTCTTGCTGGCTGAAGTGCAACACGGTGAGTCACGAATGTTGCCAATTGTTGGTGAAACAAATCAATATCCAGCGTAGGTATTGACAGCCGACAGCACGCACATGTGTAACACGAGGCAGAACGCAGATACGACCAACTGACTTGCATGGTAAATTACCGTGCTTAAATAGCATGCAATATGTGTACTTGCATACTATTGGTTAAACGTGGTTAAACGTGGTTAAACGGCAATTTTGCTTTTTTCTCATTGGTGCAACGTAAATAAATTTGAATTTAATTTACGCAATATGTCGGCAATTGATTTGTGTCGTTACACTACTCTAGACCACAAAAACAATTAAATGCAATGTTAAGACAAAAATATAAGCAGCAGGTAATTCTTTACATTGGGTAACATATACAATAGAACGTAGATTAATGATTCATTGACACGTTAATTAGATGCAGCAGAAATTTAAAATCGGTTAATCATCTAAAATATATGAAGTAATAAAGCATTCTACCAAATTATACATTAATCGCTAGTTAATTATAGTAATACGCTAGGCAACGAGGATCATCTGGCAATATTGCCGAAAAGATTACGCTATATTCAAAACTGGATTATATGAATGATTAAAGGAGAGTGAAAGCATCACATATAAATATATATCAATAACTTAACTATTCATTGTATTATCGCAAAGAACACTCTGCAGTACTATTTATTAAATCCTGACACATCTCTTAGAATAATAATGCAATACAATAGTTTTCATAAATAGTTCAAATAATAGTTAATAATAATTTAACTAAGGAGGCCGTCTGTCCCGCTAATTAGGAAGTTCTAGGTAGAACTTTAATGCAGGATTATAAGAATTGTAATTATAATTATTTATTTGACTTCAGACCACAAAACCAATTAAATGCAATGTTAAGACAACAATATACACATTAGACAATTCTTTACATTTGGTAACATTTACAATAGAACATGGATTAATTATGCATTGATATGTTAATTAGATACAGCGGAAATTTAAATCAACCAATCATGTAAAATATATGAAGTAATAAGGCGTTCTAACAAATTATGCATTAATTGCTAATTAATCATAATAATACGTTTTGTGACGCGGAACATCTGGCACTATTGTCGAAAAGATTACGCAGTATTCAAAAGCAGGATTATGTCAAGGAGTGAAAGCAGAGAATATCAAATTTTATAAATTTTCGTTAAAATATTTTCCAACAAACTTTCCTACAAAATGTGGGATGATCGCCTGTTTTCCAGACCTAGTTCATTCTCCATAAATGTCCTTTTTGGTGTCATATAGAAACCCGCCTACTGATTCATGTGGAATACTTATATACTGTAGCACAATCTCCTAATCCATAAAGTTTTCAATAAAGGAAACTGTAATCTACTAGCTTATATGGTGCAAGTGGCTAAGCGGGTATATTTCATAACTTTTATTTGTACTGTTTCAATCCAGGTAAGTACATAGAGTGATCATGCATATTTTGTGTTACTTTAATCTTAGAGAAATCAATATTTTTATCAATTGGATACATGATATACCAGTTATTAATAAATTTGTATATTAGACCATTACAGACCTTAGCATGCAAATTATCAAATACAATAATAAAAGGAGTTGGTTCCAAGCTTTCTTCTTGCGCTATTGCAGTTGTAATATTTAGTGATCTAAATTGAGTTTTTTTACTTGAGTAATTCTGTTTTATATATATATATATATAATATAAATAATACCTAAGTTATCTAAAGATATTAAATGAGATAATCGATTAACATAATAGCATCAAAATATATAGTCAAGGCTTTTTAGGAATCATTTATTTCTATTAGCACATCTTTTTTCTTCTCATCCCACGTTGTAACATACCTCCACATAGAGAGAATGTTCATAAATGTTGGCCCAATTTTCGTGAAACCATGCTGACATGAATCAAAGTCTGATGACAAGGAATATTCAGAATGATCTGTCATTAATCGTTCAATAATATTCACAAATAAGTTGCTAGCTGAGATAAGCCTATAATCATTGGCATTCCTTGGCCTGCTAATTTTAAGCAATGTCCTGACGACTTTAGTTAGAATAATCGTTCAAAAACGTTAAGGACAATTGAAGTAAGTTATCAAGCTATATACCAAGGTGGTCATTTTGTTTTTTTATAGTTTATTTTTTAAATTAATTTTATTAATGTGTCACATTCAATAGAATTATGTGATTTCTCGTTATCCGATTGATGAGAAGACTCAATCATATGACTTTCGTTCTATTTATTACAAGTTAAATTGCCAAATAGTTCCACCATATGTTACAAATAATTTCACTGTCCATTTTATCTGATGCTAGTAACAATTTAACTTTTTCATGATATTTACTATATTGTAACGCGCGGCTCCGAGTTACAACCCAACGAAGAGTGAAGGAAGTTAAATCCTCCGCCTTATGTAAAATAGCATTGACTGATAAATTTAAACCACCATGGCTGATTGTAACGAATTTTATTTAAAAAGAATTTTTCTTTTTATTTTCCAGAACATTCTTTGTTTAAATACTTGATTTTGAATTGTGCGCCATTTTCAGTTTTTCGAGTATCTCGCTCCTTGACTGGTCTTGTTTATTTTGGTCTGCTGCATTTTAACATTTTTCTCTAGTAAACGAATACATCTCATCAAATATATTACTCCATCAATTGCCTTTGTTCTAATATAATATAATATTGAAAGGAGACGCCTTGGAACAGGTATATTTGATTCTTCTGTTGTTCACGTATATCTCTTTCCAGATTATTTGTTCGGGAGATAACGCGATCCTACTTTCGCATTCCGATTGCCTAACATTAAGTGTCGATTTAATTGTTATACTATTTAGACATGGAGAGCGATATTAAATTTGAGGACACAAGTAGGTTAGTGTTGGATATTGCGGACTTGAACTTAGGAGATGTAAATGAAAACATAAGCATATCAGACTCTACTGTGAATTTTAGGACTTCAAGCGATCTGGCATCTATGGGGCTATCAGACTCGAATAGGTTAGGGGCCTCAACAGAAGCTCATTTTTAACAAATATAGTTCTCTTTAAAGTCACACATACTAATTCTGGTTTTACACAGTATTTCACTAAACTGGGATTTTAGCAACAATCTCTGTTATTTTCAAGCAATTTTAATTGAGATTTTTTAAACTGCAAATTTAATTGTAATTAATAGGGTTTTGTTTAATAATAAAACACACCCGCGCGCAATACGCCGGTAACATGCAGTGGATTTATGTGACATGACGATCAAAGCTTGGATTTATATTTTGTGTGCTCTTCATCAATTATCAGTGACTATAAACCATACTCCTAAGACATTTTGGATTTATATTTTGTGTGCTCTTCATCAATTATCAGTGACTTTAAACTATACTGCTTAGACATTCTGGATTTATATCTTCTTCCTCTTTCAATCATTAACATAACGATTCAGCCAAAACATTCTGGATTTATATATTTTGAATGGTTTCTCGTTTACACAATGTCTAAGGAGTACGGCTTATAGTCACTGATAATTAATGAAGAGCACACAAAATATAAATCCAAAATGTCTTAGGAGTATGGTTTATAGTCACTGATAATTGATGAAGAGCACACAAAATATAAATCCAAGCTTTTGTCGTCATGTCACATAAATCCAATGCATGTTACCGGCGTATTGCGTGCAGGTGCGTTTTATTATTAAACCAAACATTATTAATTACAATTAAATTTGCAGTTCATGAAATCTCAATTAAAACTGCTTGAAACTAACAGAGATTTTTGTTAAAATCAAAGTTAAGTGAAATATTTTGTGAAACCAGAATTAACATATGAACGCGAAGCCGAGTGCTACAATATATATTCCGATGTTTGTATCCAAACCTCGGGTTGCACTTATGCTTATCCAATATAATCTATTCTTATTTACAAAAGATAACCATTAATAACGAAGTAATCTCATTATCAATAGACTTTTATCTGATCTTTTAGTACTGTTAACTAAACTACATTTCAGAATATGATCACGTTTAATTCTTGATTTGCAATGTCATCAATAAGTCTCATTTGTTCAGGAATCAGTAAAACACAGGTATTAAAAATTTCATATAGTAAAGAGGAAAGAGAAGAGATAAAATCGTCTGTGTTTTTATTTTAAAATCAGTTATAATCATACGCACCACTTAACTTTCCGAAAAGTTCCAAAGTTAATTCCGTAACACATAAGGTGTCTGTTTAAATCTATTAAATTATAAATCATGAAACAGATATTTTTTAATTAAGAATAAATATTTTATGGTCTAGTTCCTCAAAGTAATTAATAACCTTGAAGCCGTACAAATGAACCAATAATGTCTCCACATAAACGTGATCTAAACAATCCTATCCTTTAATTGTTTCATATATAGCTTTCAATAGACTGGAGAATAAATTCGTTTTTCCATAAAAACAAACTTTGTTAAAATTTCGTGTGATCATATTATATTCATGCCGGACCAAAACCGATTGGAATGCATAAAAATAATAACAACGGTGGTATTTAAACTTGTAAACGCCCCGGCTTCAAGTAAATGCCGTACGACGTTACAAACTCGGTTAAGGTGCTCTGAATAGAGATTAGTTACTGATAGGGGGCCCTTAAGAGGGCCTGGTAATGCGTTCTCCTGAAGTCTTCAGAGTGTGAAGATGTCCTAGAGCCTTGGGTGGACTCTGGTTGAGTTGTCGCTCCCGTGGTTGAGCTGTAATCACGATGTGGATAACGTCCTGCAGGTTCTGCACTTAATTGGCTCGTCTCTCTGGTTATACCGCAACAAGTTGAGTCACGGATGTAGTTAGTTGTTGGTGAAACTATCAAATCACCAGCGTAGGTATTGACAGCCGACAGAACGCACACGCGTGAAGCAAGGTAGAATGCAAATGCCACAACTGGCTTGCATGGTAAATTGCCGTGCTTAAATAGCATGCCATGCCTACTTGCACACTATTGGTTAAACGGCAAGTTTCGCTTTTTTCTCATTGGTGCAACGTAAATAAAATTGAATTTAATTTACGCAATATGTCGGCCATTAATTTGTGTCGTTACAACACTTTCCTCTCTGAAAAAAAGGAAAAAAATTCCTCTCTGCGAGGCTAGATAAGAAATGCATGACAGAGTTCGAACCAAGTTACAAAAATATGATGAACCATAAGTGCTGGGCTTAAATATGCTTGTTGGTTGCTTCAACAATGATATGATGCCAGGTAACCACTAGGAATTGCTACACAAATTGTTAGCTCTAGTGGTCGGTCATAGCACGTGAGGCAAAATAGAGCAGTGTAAGTTTGGGGAGCCGCAGCGTGAAGATTTCGAGGTAAATCGCCTCTGAATTTGCCAGGTTTAAGTTAAAACCTAAGCAGGTTGGATCGTTGTCAATGTGTTTGTATACGACCAAAGGAGCTAGAGTGCTCGACGTTGTGGTCATGACATTTGTAGAGTGGTCTTTGTGCAATTGATAAAGTTGAGATATGCATTGAAAGTGGCCTGTACCATGATATGAAGCTGATCACTACTTAGTGTTGCTACACGAAAGCGTTAGCTCTAAGTAGCTGGTCATACCAAAATAGGCAGTGTGATGTCATGTGTGAGAAATACATTATAATGTAAAAATATATACATTAAAATCAAAGGTAACTGCATAAAAATATGTACACGAACATTGCCTCAGAGATGGCATAATACCAAAGAACTGTTCAAAAATGCTACACAATTGTTAGCTAAGAACAGCTGGTTATGCCACGTGAGACAAATACGAAAAATAACGTAAGGTTAAAAAATTTTGATAGATAATGTTAATGTTTAAAAAAATCAATTACGCGTTATACAAAGCAGGATATTGAGATTGTGGGCAGACGGAGCCTGAGACGTGTGTAGAAGGTTGAACGCTCTCAGGATCAGGCGGTTCGATAAACGGTTTCAACCTGTCTATGCTTACTGATGTCGGTGTAGCGCCTTGCATAATGATGAAGTATTTTGGTTGTCTGAGTAAAATCGGGTAAGGACCGCGATACTTGGGTTGTAGTGGTGCAACAGCATTATTGTTGCGAACGAGTACTCTCTTGCAGCTGTGGAGCTGTGGGTGAACGAAGACTGGACGAGGCGTGTGTCTCGGCTGCTGTTCGGACATGTTACCGAAATGAAGTCGAAGGCGGGTAGCTTCGTCTTGTGGGTCATCTTGTGCCGGTAGTAGACGTGGGAGCTGACTAGGCAGGCGTAGATCCATGCCATACAAGAGTTGTGACGCAGACGTTTTAATGGATTCACGAGTACGGGAACGCATGGCAAGCAGAACTAAAGGTAGTGCATCGACCCAGTTGCCATTAATGGACGAGGATGCTAAAGCTGCTTTGAGTTCCCTATGCATTCTCTCTACCATGCCATTAGCTTGGGGATGGTAGGCAGTCGTCTGGCGTAAGATGCATCCCATGTACCGCAAGGTGGTTTTGAAACGATCAGATGAGAAGCAAGTGCCTCTGTCCGTGATGACCTCATTGGGAACACCATAATTGGATATCCATGCAGAGATAAAACCGTTAGTTACTTCGTCTGCAGAAATGGTGCCAAGAGGTAATGCCGCAGGCCACCGTGTAAATCTATCGATCATAGTTAGAAGGTAGCTGAAACCTTGAACCTTTGTCAGATGAACTATGTCGATGTGGACGATGGCTAGGCGAGAAGTAGACCGAAAATGTTGCAACTTAGAACGAGTGTGTCGTGTGATCTTGTTTTTCTGACAAATAGCACACTCTGAGACCCATCGTTTAACATTCTGCCTAAGTCTGTGACCCCAGAAACGATCTGTAAGAAGTCGGACAGTCGCTTGGCTTCCTGGGTGAGAAATTGAGTGAATTGAATCGAAAACTTTTCTCTGAAGGCTGGTCGGCAGAACTGGCTTGTTGGGCTGCGTACCCGTGAAGTAAACAATTGGTAAGCCTTCCCACAGACGGCATATGAACTTGGTTGGGTGACGGGCTATTGATCTTTGAATGTGAATGTCACCGCGTTGTTCAGTTCGCAGGAGAGTTGGCGTTAGTGCAGGTTCACTGAGTGCCACGGAGTTGACAGTGAATGGTGACGGCGAAGGTGGTTGTAGAGAGACGTCTGGCCTGGACAGGGCATCTGCAATGAAGTTCTGTTTGCCCTTGACGTGAAAGACGTCAAATTGCCATTCGCTTAGACGAGAAAGCTGTCTTTCCACTCTGGCAGGGTACTTGGCGATAGATGAAGTTGCGTTTCGAAGTGCGCTAACTAGTGGTGCATGATCTGTGAAAACAACAAATCTGCTACTGCCAATGATGCTGATAAAATGGCGCACTGCGTCGTGGATGGCGAGAAGTTCTCGGCCGAAAGTGTCGTACCTCGTTTCTACTGGTTGGAGAGTACGCGAGTAGAAACTGATAGGCTTCCGAACTCCGTCGATCTCTTGTTCCAAAGTGGCTCCAATAGCGAATTCAGAAGCATCTGTCGTGAGTAGAAATGGCTTTTCGAAATCTGGATGCGTTAGCATTGTGGCATTTGCTAACGAGTTGATGGCAAGTCGAAGTAATTCCTCGTCTTCGGATGACCAAGCAATGATGGAATTCTTGCTAAGTCCTTTTCGGTTCCGCAGGTGCCTGCACAAAGGATAAAGTTGTTTTGAAAGGCCCGGAAGGAACTTGCGATAATAGTTTAGTACTCCCAGGATTTTCTGCAAATCGCTCACAGTCCTTGGTGACTTGATATTCTTGATTGAATTCGTCTTTGACGGCAACGGTTGAATACCTTGGGCCGTGATACGATGCCCTAAGAAGTCGACGGATGAAGTTGCAATCTGCGTCTTGTCACAGTTGATCTTGAGTCCGTGGTTGGATAAGCGTGAGAGGACATTTCGTAGATGTTTCGCATGAGATTCTAGATCTGGACTGAATACCATAATGTCATCGAGATATGACATACAATAAGCAGAGTCGTCGCGAAGTATGTTGTCTATGAATCTTTGAAATGTCTGAGTAGCACACTTAAGTCCAAAAGGCATGTAAAGATATTCAAAAAGGCCAAATGGAGTGATGACTGCAGTTTTCTCGATATCCTCTGGTGCTACCGGTATGTGATGGTACGCTTGTCTGAGGTCAATCACTGAGAAGAAATTGCTGCCGTTGAGTTTTTCAAGTAAAGTGTTAATATTTGGAATAGGATATGCATCAGATTTTGTCACTGAATTTAGCTTACGGTAGTCTCCACAGGCTCTGTACGATCCGTTTGATTTAGAGACTAAGTGCAGTGGTGACGCCCATGAACTTTTCGATGGTCTGATGATTCCCTCTTCCAAAAGCCTTGAGAATTCTTCTTGGGCAGCTTTCAGCTTAGCAGGAGCCAGTGGTCGCTTCTTGAGTGCAATAGGTTGTCCTTCTGTGACGATATGATGCATCGTGTTGGAGACTCGTAGCTCTGACTTGTTAAGATCGAAAAGCGATTTGTATTTTCGAAGAGCTGCTGATATCTCTGCTGAATGATGCACTGGGGTTGGCTGAATGACCTGTAACTCCAAACGCTCGGAGGCAAGTGTCCAAAAATTTTGTTCAATTCCTGTGGAGGGGTCGATGATCTTTTGATTGGCAAGATCAACAATGAGCCGAAATTTTAGAAGGAAATCAAGGCCTATTATATTATGTGAGACCTTGGCAATGATGAAGTTGTGGGAAAATTCACGTCGTAGACCTATGTTGAGTGTGCGGTACCGGCAGCCATATGTTGGTATGGGCTCGCCTGTAGCTGTTGCGAGAAGAACGCCTAGCGACATCTCGGCCATTGAATCACCTTTGAGAACTGAGACTGCCGCACCTGTGTCTACGATGAACTCTTCGCCAGTTTTGAAATCAAGAAGGTGCAGAAGTTCGTTGGGCTGTTTGGCCGGGTCATGCAAACAAGTAGGCTGGTGATTGCGACCGGCATTGTCTGTTTGGTTCTCTATGTGAAAAATTCGGCGTGGACGAAAAGAGTCGACAGGGATGTCGGATTGTAGTTGGCTTCTTCCCTGTAGCGCCGTTGATGCCGTTGATGTGCAGAAAGTACGGTCTTCTACTTCCTGCGCCAGACGTTTCCCGATACTGATGCACCCTTGTGCCTGCGGTCTGTTGTCCTCTCCGTCAGCTGTGGAAATTGACACTCATTCGGAAATTCTTCGGAACGACAAAGACAAACTTGGCAAGCATAAAAAACTTCTGGTGGTTATAACACCAGTTCTTTGGGGCATATTTATTAAAGGATTGCGGAGATCTCGATCGCCGCCTACCATTATAATTTGACTTGGAAACGAATTTTGGTCGAGCATTCACTTGATTTAGCTCGGATTTGGTAATGGCCAATCCTTCTAGAACTTTGGCCATGTTCGCCACTGTTCTCTCTAAAGAGGAGAGTCTATCATCTTGCGGGGGTGAAGAAAAGGATGATGGATTCACTTTGGGTTCCAAAACCCTATATTCTAACTCACATCTCTCAGATAAGTCATCTATAGAGAGAGTGTTGGGGAGCTGTCTGGCAAAGAGTTTTAATGTTTGGGGAAGATTGTTAATAAAAACAACCTTAGCCTCATGGTCAGAAATGTTGGTTTTATACCAACGTTTCCGTAATTCCCTCAGTATTTCGATGGGGCCAAGATTTGGCATATCTAACTGCGCATATTTGTTTATTATCTGCTCAGTTTCCGTGGGTCCAAGCAAGGATTCTACCTCGTTTTGTAGGCCCAAAATGGGATTAGGTAGCTTCCTAATGGCCTCAAGCTTAGGATAAATCCGTCGCTGCAATTCAGAAGGTAGTTTAGCAAAAACCTTCGACAGTTTTTGATGACTGTCATAATCAGGAAACGGGGAGAAAGCGGAGTCTACGCGCATAAAGAATAGCTCACTATCTCCATCCCAAACAGGAACATCAATATCTAAAATTGGACCTGACATTTTAACAATCTTACGGGATCTTAAAAGCATAAATTTATAAGCAATATGAAAATGTATAAATATACTTTAACGAAACGCTTACCCACAAACAGCTTCCACAGTTGAATGAGCGCAGAACAAAAGCACGTCGAAGTAACTTCTTCCAAAAATCCGCAATTGAGCCTGTCGAGTACGTACGGTGCCGTTTTGTACGTAGGAAAGATGAACAGAGGCCCCGTTGGCCTTTGATGCCAATGTATTATTATTTTCCACAGTTGAATGAGCGCAGAACAGTAACTGCTTCCAAAAATTGAAATTATCCGCAATTTAGCCTGTCCAGTACGTACGGTGCCGTTTTGTACGTAGGAAAGACGAACAGATGCCCCGTATTATTATTATTATACCCCCCAAAAAAATTCACCACAAATCCACGAATATATACCCAACAGAATTCCCAGAAGACCACGATCACGGTAGATAAAACGCAAATCTTAATCGATTTTTATCCCAAATAGATGAAAAAGGAAGTCAATTTTATTTATACCAAAAAAATCAGAACAATAATCAATATCCTGGCGCGGTCGCCAATTTTGTAAACGCCCCGGCTTCAAGTAAATGCCGTACGACGTTACAAACTCGGTTAAGGTGCTCTGAATAGAGATTAGTTACTGATAGGGGGCCCTTAAGAGGGCCTGGTAATGCGTTCTCCTGAAGTCTTCAGAGTGTGAAGATGTCCTAGAGCCTTGGGTGGACTCTGGTTGAGTTGTCGCTCCCGTGGTTGAGCTGTAATCACGATGTGGATAACGTCCTGCAGGTTCTGCACTTAATTGGCTCGTCTCTCTGGGTATACCGCAACAAGTTGAGTCACGGATGTAGTTAGTTGTTGGTGAAACTATCAAATCACCAGCGTAGGTATTGACAGCCGACAGAACGCACACGCGTGAAGCAAGGTAGAATGCAAATGCCACAACTGGCTTGCATGGTAAATTGCCGTGCTTAAATAGCATGCCATGCCTACTTGCACACTATTGGTTAAACGGCAAGTTTCGCTTTTTTCTCATTGGTGCAACGTAAATAAAATTGAATTTAATTTACGCAATATGTCGGCCATTAATTTGTGTCGTTACAAACTGCTGCGAGGTACAAATTTAAAAGTTTTGTAAATAAAAAATCACCTCCACATATCCTACCCTTGATTTGCTATTTGAATGATTGGGCCAGTTGGCCTTTGATGCCAAATAAATGTATTATTATTATTATTATCATTACTATTGTTTAGCCGTTTGGCATGCAAGTTATATTCGCAACAAATGAGACCATCAACACAATTTTTGATCAATGACATTACTTTACAAAATAAGTAAAAGTTAGGCATTTTAATTTCTGGCTCTCTATTTCTTCACGAAGCCCTGTTTCAACCAAAATTATCAACTAGAATTATAGTTAAATATAAAATCACATTGCATAATTTTTTCTTTCTAAAACTTCTAATATTCGCATAAAGCAAAGATAATTTGTTGCAAGACTTAGCTATGTGGTCATCAACAATTTGATGCATTGCCTAAGTTTGCTGGGTTTTTTCAAATTTGTCTTGTGTGACTTCTTGACTAAGCACATGAATGCTCCATTCTCTACCACATTTGACATTAACTTAATCACAGAATTTTCGTTTTTGGATGAAGTGACTGTGCTAGTAAATCATTATCCACCGGTCACCCCTGCCGTTATTGCTGTTTTCGATTTGGCACGTAGTTTTAGTTGTTATTCTGTTTGTTTAGTTACGTTGTAGGAACGGTTTGCCCCTTCATATAGACATATTGTATAAAGTAGTTAATTCATCTTCCTTTTTAATTGCGTATTTATAGGTCGCTTAGATAAAGGTAGAGCAAAGGTCACTAACTGTCAGAAATTTTACCAACACGGCAAAATCTTAAAACATCAGATTCAGTTATATATTGAAATTAATTTAACATCCAATTTGCCTACCTACACTAGAGCAGCGTTCTCTTCAAGATAAATTAAAATAAACTGGTCCTGTTTTGCGTTATGCGCAGAAAATGTTAAACGGTATATTAAGATATTCAGCTCCTGATTTAGTAATTACGCTTAGCATAATTTCAACTGCTGTCATTTCCCCCAAATCCACACACGCCTGAACAACTACTCGTATTTCATCTGATATCCCATTTAATGTCATTGACTATTCAACGATTTTGATGCGTTTTTTAGTTATTGCCAATTTCTATGCACATGTAGAGGCCCTTTGGTCACTACCATAAGAGAGCCTCTATGATGCCAGGCTTGGATAATCCGTATTTTCGGAATGAACATTTAATTTTGGACAACGGAATACCGAAGAACTATCTTTTAAACTACAATTCTCAAATCCACCTGCTAATTGCTCTGAATCCTCAATATTTTCCAAAATTGGCCATAATATTATAATAAATTTTTTTGAAATATATATTATAACAATAAGTGTGATCAACAATGCGCTGAATATCACAGATGACAGAACGATACTGCGTGCAAACAAATATCCACGTCAATTAACTGAAGCAAATATGAGATCCTTATCAATAATGAATATTAAGAATACTGATTCGCAATAACTTCAATACTTTATTAGCAAAGTGTGCCAAGCCAGAGCCTCTCAAATCAAGATCTCCACCAGACTTTATTATTTCAATCACCAAAGACAGCAATATCTTCGAGAATATGTACAAAGGAAACTATCAATAAAATTACAATATTTTTTGGAAACACAATATCCTTTTATGAAACCAACAGTAAAAGCAAATGACCAAAAATAAAATTTGATTTATTTTTATATGAGGAATTAATTGATCTCCACGCACACAAACACACATTGGATTCTACTTTTTCAATTTTAATCTTGATCAGATCAAACGCTTCTGTCAAGCTTTCAATGGTTGTTTAAGACTCTCTGAAAGATTTTTCAATATCAGTATGCAAAGTGATGGGGCAATACATTTTTGTGTTGAATCAGTTACTGGTCCTTTATAAAACCATATCCTATTGGATAGACAGATAGATTATATTTTTTTCCATTTCATTTAAACTGTTTCATTCTAGCAGTTTATATTTATATTTTATTTGCATCGGGATTCTCGTATTTAAATTGGTTGTGAATTTTTAAATTTAATGTTGCAGCAAACTAATAGGCTTAACCAAAATTATTAAATTAAAAGTTCGTATATGTCATGATTTTGATAAAAAAGAAAAATTCTATTTGTAATGAACTAGACTAAAACAATTAAAGATTGGCAGATATTTTTTGTATTGTATACACAATAGAACTGAATATAATAATGGTAACGTAATTTTGAAAAACGGTCGTGGTATCTATTTGAACGCGTATGGCATATGTGCCATTTACCAATTTCCAAAAATTGAGGTACGTTATAGATTGACGTGTGTAAGCGCAAGATAAATGTAGCTTCTTTTACCATTTTGGGAAATAAGAAATAGGGATAATACAACTTGCTTTTAGATTCGGTTTTATTCGTAAAATGAGGCGTCAGTGAAAATTCTTATAAGAAATATAATAGGCATTTACGTCTTTTATATTAAGTTTTCCTATGGAAATTATATATTTTTTTATTGATAAAGAATCATTATTAGTCTGCATTTAGCACATAATAGGCTATAATTTTTGGGGAATTTCTATTGTTCCATAACACGTATATCTAATACCTGGCCCATTTCATCTCAATATAAGGATGCTGCAGGGAATTTGTTACATAGAAGTCGACATCTCAGTCCTGTCAGTTTCTCTTCACAGATTAACTTTGCTAAGATCATTTGTTGCATCCATGTATAATACCGATTAGATTTAAATAATTTAGTCCAAGAGGACGAATAAATATTATGTGGCATCGTTTATCACCCATAAGGAATGTGTATGCCAGTTTTTACTGTGAAGCAATTCCAGGTTAAATTGATCTAATTTTCTTAGCTAACGCGTGGATTTTTTCGCCCAAAGTATTCAGGAACAAAAAATACAATAAGTAGATCATATTTTACAAAGCTTTAATTCTGCTAAAAAGTTATTCGAAGAAAGTTCGTAAAACAAGAAGCCACATATCGCTACCAAGCGCAGCTACGAATTAAAACCTGAAACTGGAAAAGAAAAGCTTCCACAACTGAAATTTTGCGAGCATCCAGTTAAACGAAGAAAAATAATAACAATTTTTTAATTGACAACAAATGCTATCTGGCCCGACGATTGAAGAGACAAATGTACACATCAAAATAGGATTAATGTGTAAGTGTGAGTGACTAACTCAGTAGATGCGTAAGTACTGACTGCAGGTTATAGCAGTGTCCAAGTAGATTAAGAAAAGATTTTGAAAGTAGCTGTTACTAAGGTAAACTCGACTAGGCTGGATTCTTGAAGTGACAAAATCCCAATTTTCTGCAGATATATATATATATATATATATATATATATATATATATATATGTCAGTATAAACTAAGCATTGTATAATGTAGAAAAGGCAATTTATTCAGTTGTCCGGTTCAGCTTCTATATATATATACCAGTATAATTCAAGCATTCTTTAATGTAATTCATCCAGCAAACCAGTTTCGACCAATATAATTATTCTTTGGGTACTGTCCAGAACCTATACTCGTCTAATTATACAAATTTTTAAAGTCCATATTACATCCCAAATTAGTGTGATTTCTTCCTTATACTGACAGAATGGGGTAGCTCATTAGTTAATATATAACTGAGCATTGCGCATAGCGTGCAACAGATATCTCAGAGGTTACAATCACAGACTCAGACATAGACGTGTACAGGCTGAAGTCCTGTCATTGGCAAAGTTTTAACAGAAATTAGTTCCCGGTAAGGACAAAACCGGTATAATGGTAGAACAGCCTTTTATAAATTGCACTATGCTAATTGCATACCGATTAATGTATATTTAGTGGGAATTATGTTTTCATCAAGATCGCAACCTCGATTTAAATAAGTATTACCAACAGCGCAAACAATGATCGTTTAATTATAGGAATGCTAAATTCAACACTACTCTCCTAGGTGGTGTGTCTGTTATATAATGACAGATTGAGGGTGGCTTGTTGGAACTTTATGTTTAAAGAATTTTAAAGAAAAGGCTAATCTATGTATATTAGGTTTAGAATGTGTAGTAGAGTGGCGCAATGGTTACAGTCAGATAACGAATCAGAAGTGCCAAGGTCCGAAACCAATCAACATTTATAAGAATCAGCTATGGTCATTCGAAATCAACGTCTACCAGTTCTGGTGTTCCACAGGAATCAATATTCGTCCATATACTTTTCCACATAGCATTTCCAAGCTTCTGGCCGATAAAAAACGAATACAAGAGGTTTACATAGGCCGATGACTTAGTAGTTGCTTTCAGCAACCCAGTCACTCCGGGCTCCCTCGCGTCTCAAGTCACCCAGGCTGCGATCTTTACTACAAGCTCTATTTGGCAAGATTGGCTGTAAACTCATCTAGGATAAAACGCGCTTAATTGAGCTTGCTTTCAACGTCGATCAACTTTTTAGATACAGATGCCTAATTTATTAAATAGTGCATCTAGAGCAATGAAGGCCAACGCAGATTTCACTTAACAGAATACTATTTTCTCACTAATTACCTCTGAACAGATTCGCTACCAAAAGCTAAAACACAGTACATAAGTGAACAGAAAATGAGTTGTTGGTATGAAAAACCCTATAGAGTCTATAGATAATAGAATTTCTGAGAACATGGCCTAGTTCATATTATCTCCTTCCATAGGGAGGCATATTTGAAAAGAACTATAATAATAGCTCACGCAATGAGTAGGATCAAGATTGCGCTATATTGATAATAAAACAATTTACAAATTACAGCAATTAAGTAGATAAAATAGTCAATTTTTCCAATGCATTCCGATAAGAATACAGGTCAAAAATAGGACGAACGTTGAATACACGCAAATCTGGCTTATAAATACACTATATGTTTACACTCATTTTACGATAGGACTGAAAAACGCACGCGGCAAAAATAATCAAACATGAATAATCGACTTAACGATCATTATATACGCAGGCGACGATAACTATTATGTGTATCAATGTTGCAATCTTGTCATAAACACTATTCCAATTATATATATATATATATATATATATATATATAATATTCGTTTGGCTATACTGTCTAATTTTGAGCAAACTTACCATTTTTCACATATATTTCTAGTATTTTCTACTGTTTTACAACTTTTTACAGTTTTGCATCGGCGAAAGTGAATATAACTGGCAAAATAATAATGGATGTTGCATGATGCTTTTTAATGCTATGCGTGCTTAATTTTGTTACCAAATCTCAGAACGTGTTGCATGTAGTTGAATTTTTAATTAGTTAGCAAATCTTGCGTATGGTATTCCATATTAAGTTGTATACATGATACAGATGTTGATGGACGGGTAAAAAGTGATTGCTGATGGTTACAATTTAGATAAATTTAAATTTATGTGTTGAATAGCGTTTTATTGACTCAATAATATAAAATGAATTTATTTCATTTAAAACCATGTACTTGATTATAATTTCTTTAATTGGCTTCTAATTTATCCTATTTAATTCACTTATATAATTTGTATTGCCATAAATAATTTGTTAAAATCCAGATAATCTAGAACTAAGTAAATTAAAGCAGCTATCTTTTCATAAGAGGTATTTTTACAATTCGGAGTTGTTCCTTAATAAAAGGATTATAGTCAGGATGCTGTCCTCTGATTCCTTACTTTAAAAGGTTGCTTTATAAGCTCGTTAATTTACGAATAAAGCGATTCAAAATCTAAGTTTTGCAAATAATAGTGCATTTTTACCCTAGCTATAATTACTGTAGTAGTTATGACGGCGTATGTGCATCATAATGCGTACTACATGAATTAGATTAAGAATAAATACTAATTGATGTTAAAAACAGAGTATTAGATACGCAAATAGTGGTGTTTCACGTCATAATTGGTAGATAATAATTTACGTAGGATAACTATAATCAACCACATTCTCCTTTGTGTTTACTAAACAAAATGTGCTTTTGAGCTAATTTAAAAAGGCTTATTTAACTTCTTGTTTCTTCTGCCTGGTTTTAAATAGTGTCATGTAGGTCTATTATTATTTGTTATGCATGCGCTTATAGGCATTGCTGTATTCTACCCAGTTAAATTTAATACATGTACAGAATTATTATTTGGTTTTTCTGTATTCTGTGCTTATAAAATAGAATTAACCGAGTCTCTCTTCTCAAAATTTTTTCCTGCTTGTTTCTAGTAAATTATTGTACATTTAATCTTTTAGTAGGTAATTGTATTGCGTTGAGGCGTGATTAAGTGATCTATATTATGGATATCAGTGCATGGCCATGGGAGTGTTGGACAGGCATCAATTGAATATAATGATGCTTTTTGACCTACTATAGTCACCGTCAAAGAACGATAGCAAATTGACTAATGAAGGTCGAACCGAAATGTTTATAAAATGAATTTGAAAGTATAAATGTGGATCTAATCTCTACTAGTCTCCAATACATTTTACTTGATTGAAATGCCTGCTGCACAATTTATATGTTATCTTGACTTTATTTTCAGTTTTCGTCACATGCATGTATGTTAATCAATTGGTTGACAAGTGGTGATAAAATTATTTAATTTATGTTCGCGCCAGTCCAATTTTATTTAATCAGTCGCGCGGTATAGCAACACTACGGTCAGTGGTACTTACTGACACTTTAAGGCCTTCAATAGTCGTCGACAGAGCAGGACAAAAACTAACGAATATCAGTGGTATGGAAAATCGAGAGTACGGCTCTCGTCTGTAGCATTAGTGCATACATTTTATCTGACTAGAGAGTTGGCTGCTAAAACTATTTTCACTTGGCATGAACACCAAATCCAGTTTATTAAAAGCAGTTGCATAATATAGCAATAATTGTGTTATATGCACACGGTGACGCGTTTAGGACATTCATGGCCAGTATTGGAGCATGATAGTTAACTACTTAACAAGGACTTATTCTGCTTGTTTCATTTATAAATATGTATATTTGTGGCGAAATCTGTAAATTAGTTATGCTTCCGACTACAGAAATTGTGTAGCCGAAACTTCATTCCAGTCTTACTTATGTGAGACTATTATGGGTGAGAATCGCATTTTCCTTGTGATACTTTTCAACCAGTTTGATGTCGTACTCAGTGGAATACCATGGATGGTCGAAACGCGTTAGTTTGTTCGGCTGACAGTAGCTTGGTATTGGTGAATTACGACTGGTTAAATAAGATATGATTGATTTTTATATCAATTACATGAAGCTTATTGTGAAAAAAATTTAGTTGTTATGTTTTGAGAGGTAGCCGTGCCATTCCGTTGTACTTCGCATAGGTTTTGAAAGGCAGCTGCAGAAAGACATACGTCTTGGTAAATATACAGAGCGGATCTGTCTGGTATTAGTTTGGATAGCATTTGGACGATATCTGATGATCAGCTACAGGGTTCTGCTCAGCTTCATTTCAGGCCTAGACACTTTATTTACGATACAGATATTGTGTCCACCTCTTTTGGTTGGGCCATGCACTCGGATATCGTCTGTGTTTATTATCAGTGTATAGTCCAGACGAGACTTAATTATGCCTAATTCTGCAGTTAAATTGTCCATTTTGAGCAGTTAGTCCTTGAATCAACGTTTCTAACCCATCAGAAGCCAATTGTAAATGTACCACACATGCTTTATTTTTACTCAATTATATATAGTATTTTGCTCGCATAACGAGCATCGATTTAATAAAACAAATTTACAAATATTAATTAATTTATGTTCACTTCAACTCGAAGTCTGCTTTCGTCATTGGCTGACTGTTTCATCATTATACAAGCGCTTCTGCGCGGAATTTCTGTTGAATTAATGCACGCCCTAGATAAGACCCTTTGTTCATTCTTTGTCTTAAAGGTGGCTATTGCTACAACAGACTGTTTTGAGACGGTTAGTTTTAAACTTAACTGAATGAGTACATTTGACAGTTTTTAAAAGCATGTCTTCCCTTTACGATTATCGTGCAACATTGTGTTCAACAAGCAGTCGGCCGCCATCGATGTTGCGGATTTCAACCGACTGGATCTGCGCAGATGTTGAAAGAAAGGTTGACTCTAATGTGTCACTTTTGAACGCTATTGTTTATTACAAAACATATAAATTGATATGTACTAATGTGATCAAAGAACGATAAAATTGTTTTATGCTTACTTTATGGAAACAATTTTCGTCAGTATGCCATCCACAAGCATTGTATGCACTGAGTTATTGACGATTGACAATGTAAGAAAATCGATGATTGTGTCAGTACACAATGCCAACACATATGGTACCGAAAAGGTACATATTATCAACACTATGGTTGCCGAGTCGGTTCCCTTTACAGACTTGGTATATATATTATATTTAGTGAGTTTGCTTATAAGTCGCATTGTGGAAGATTTTATATGAAGGTAGCTTCACTACTGCACGTTTAAAAATTCATATAGGAGATTGTACTGTCCTATTTTCTCACATTCCTCACACAAATATATAGTAGGCAAAGGGCGTGATACCGGCTCCTACTGATGAGTCGCCAGTAAGCACGAAACGAATGTGCATGAGTTTATACTTCCAGTTCATGCGGTCTTTGGTTTATCCTTATGGCCATATTTGAACTAATTTGTTGCTAGGTGCGCAACACCGAATACACAATTGCATATATATTAGTTCTCCGCCACAAACAGTTTCTAACTGTTATGATTCTCTATTAGTTGGTTGGAATGATAATGTAACCTTTATTTTTAATAATCACCACTGTGATACTCTTCATTACTGTTGTAGAGATTTCAGTTTCCACATCAAGGAAAGTTAACTTGTGAAGACCTTTTTGAGCCTCTATTGGTCTGATTTGAAAAATTTAGAATAAAGACTTTCGATGGTAGCGCCGTTTTTGTCCCTCATGAGAATGTAAGATAATTCCATCTATTAAAAAAGGAACTACGATATCGAACTTGTAAGAGGTTAGAGAGTGACTTCATCACTATTCAATTTGTAAGTTGTATATGGTGATATTGATATACGAGAAGAATTTGCTAAGCTGCGCGTCAAAGATGGCTGAAACCAATATGTCGTCGGTACAATTGCCGTCGAGAAGACATTATGTCTGTACGTACAGTTCGAAGTTTGATGTAGAGCGTTGGTTATGCAAACTCGTTAAAAATACCTATAGAACTTCTCTCCGTCTGCTGGGTAAACATTCTTCGCAAAATTCACGTGTATCAATATGATCCAGTAAATGCACGCCAGTTACCACCTGTTAAAGATATTTGGTGTTTAGAGTATTCGCAAATAAACTATCTTGAATTAGGGAAACAAGCTGATTCATGCTCATATATTTTCGTATTGTTAAAATCGCCAATGCAAACAGGATTGACAACAGATTTTGTGAGTTCCATTTGTAAGGGTTTTCTGGAACGATACAATCCATTCGAAACAAAAGCGAATTAAATGAAAGTTTAAACGCGTCAGAGCGTGACCATCCCCTCCTCAACGTGGTACGACGGTGTCAACCATGTTTCGATGGCCGATCGTACATGGGCTAACGGGGCTATGGCGGTGGTGTCACCAGGACGTGGTGGATTTCCGACCGGCAATCGGATCTCCCAATAAAATACCACATGAGCCCGACGACGGCACCATGACTCGGCGTGTGTTCCCCGCCACAAAAGGGGACAACAGCCACAGGATTACATGGACTCCTGGACAGTACCCCGTACTTCCGAATGGCGAATGAGCTCTCAACAGCCACCGGCAACCATACAACTTACTGCTGCCTTGCAGACTGCGCTTGGATGTGCAAAGGATAGAGGTGCGTCCTCGATCAAAAAGCCGAGTGGTGAGGGGACACCACTTGTACCAAATTCCCAAGAAACTCCATGAAATGGAGCCGGCTTATCCTCTAAAAGGAGTCAGCCGCAGTAAAGTAAAGTAAAGAAAGGAGTGCTAGGTAGCGGTTCACAGCTATTTACAATTAAAGTCTGTCTGCACGCGCATGGCCGTTGGTTCAATACGAGTGATCATCGCTCTGGAACAATGAATGGCTAGATGGGAACATCATGCATGGCTGCGTCAGTTTAATTGGGAAATAAAAAGTAGCCTATATTGCGCTTAATTCTAACTGGATATTTCAAATTTCTCACGATATCCTGACCCTCAGATAGTAAACTACGTTTGCACCGTTCTTGTATAAATTTGAAGTAGGTTTGTTCTGAATAATTCGCGAAGCAGTATTTCTAAAGCTCTAACAGTTTGGGAACTATATCTGAAAACAATCGACAAAAAAGCACCCGTGATAAAAGGCAAATACTGAAAGTACATGAAAAGTTCCTAATAAGGACGAAACCTGTCTACTGGATGAATTTCTTTTTCTAAATTATGCAATTATGTTTATACCGATATATATATATATATATATATATATATATATATATATATAATGAGATTTGTTAAAATCAATATCACTGCCTTAATTTAAATAATTACTATCATCCTCCGCGCAACCAATGGTCGTTTTTTATATAAATGTTCAACGCAATACCACTTCATCAGGTAGCATGCTGTCTGTTCTATAATGGGAGATTGAAGGTGGCCAGTTGAAAATTTGTTCAAAGAATTGCTACATAGGCTCAAACTGAAGGGAAGGCTAGAATAAAACGTTAGTACGTATATATGTGGAAATGTTTTGCAACGTGTTGTTGGGTGGCTCAGTGGTTAGACTTGCAACTCTGAAGCAGATGTGCCCAGGTTTGAACCCAGTCTCTGGCAAAATTCTAGACAGTAATTGAAAAGATCCCAATAAGGATGAATGCGGTCTACTGGATGATGCTTAGAAAATAATTTCCAAATTTATATTTAATGGGATTTGTGCTTGTATTAAGCTTGCAACCGTGGTTTATATAATAAAAGGCTAGTGCCAATTCTGCCTCAACTTGTATAAGCTGGCATCTCCAGTCCCTTTCACTGTAATTTTCTCTGGATTTAAAATCCTGGCTAGGCTGAATTTCTTCTAGAATTGAAAAACATTTTGTTTTTCTTGTCATAACAAGCATCGTTAATGGCAGCAACAGCTAGGATTGGATGCCTAGTTTTTTGGTTATACATCATCATCATCATCATGTCCAGCCATACAAAAGTCAAGTGACTAATGTTTCACTGCCATATAACCATAAGGGGTTATACATCATTAGCCCTTCAGTTTCTACAACATTAATTACGAAGGAACAGCTTATTTTGGATTAATCAGTTTCATTAGCCGAATGCAATTCGATTACCTTGCAATAAAAATACCTTATCTAGTGATCAAACTTTCCTTTAGCGTACAAAACTTGCTCTCATCGTTTGGGACATTTTTTCATTTAGTTACTAAACAGTTTGCAAGTTTATACTGCTAACTGTGCTTTAAAACGAAATTCTTACTGTAAAATAGGTATTATATCAATATACAATTAAAACTGGCAGTGTAAGTATTGTCGACGCCGAAAGGACTAGATAGTGTTCACGGTTCCCCAGGCTATAAATCGATATATTTATCGGCGTTTGAATCCTTGATAATACCTTTTTTCTTTTAGAATAAAATTTATCTTCATAAGTAAATGTTTGTTTTAAGCATTAAGTTTGAAGTTATGGAAAGTTTAATTTCAGCGGTTTTAGTCGACGGAATGTTATAAAATCTTCGATAACTTAAAATACTGAAGTTTTTTAATTTTAAAGTATGTAGCGTATAGACTAATGCCAAGATTGTATAAGCCCAATTTCTTACAACTGGAACTATTGGGTGCTTAAATATTCAACAAGTTCACTCGATTCGTCTGGCTTGAATCTTTACTAATGTTGCTTATATCGTACCTATAGTTTTTACTAATTCTTGGCATTTTCGAACACATTTGTGTATCTGCAGACTTCATTGTGCTATTAGAATAAATTGTTGTAAGTTTAATTGTTGCTATGCTCTGTTACGTCGTATGACTAGTAAATTCAATAGTTATAACCGTTTGCAACGATTGCTTTCTTTACAGACTCGGTATATATATTATATAGTGTAAGCGTTGAAGTCGCATTATCGAAGACTTTATATGAAGTTAGCTTCACTATTGCAGGTTTACAAATTCGTCTAGGAGATTGTTTCGTCCTATTATCCCACATTCTTCACCAAAATATATAGTGGTTAAAGGGCGTAATACCGGCTCCTACTGATGAGTCGCCAGTAAGCACGAAACGAATGTGCATGAGATTATTCTTTCCGTTCATGCTGTCTTTGGTTTATCCTTCTGGTCATAACTGGACTAATTTGTTACTAGGTTCGCAACAACTAATACATATTTGCATATATATTAGTTCTCCGCAACAAACAGTATTTAGCTGATTGCTTTCTTTGTTTGATAACGTATATGGACTTTAAATGCCGGTCTTTGCTATAAACCTGTGGCGCTATTTATAAATAAGGAACATAAATCCGTGAAAATGGTGACATTTTTATTAGAGAGCTGTAAGCTTTTGCTTTATGCTTAATTTATTAAAATTCAACCACCTTTTTGTTAACTTTCTTAGCCTGTGCTTGGAACAACCGGTCGTCTTAAGCTGACGCAAATTCGTTCATATAATCGGAACTATTGAAGCGCACCGAAATCATGCACGCCTCTACCGGGAATCACGGCGTTACTCATCTTGAGTTGAAATTTGGAAATTCTAGCGGTGACTACAGTGAAAGTGTAGATGTCTGTTCTGAAATTGCCTCTGACGAAGAAAAGGAGAATATCAACAAACTTTCTAATAAAAATTACGAGGCCTTGCTGTCTGCGAATCTACAGCCAACGACCACGTCCAAGGTAGATTTCTAAAATGATATATCTGATTAAAATTTGCTGGCATGACACTAACGTCATCAATTTTGTTCTAGCCTTTATAATTAATGTTTTTAAGACTTTTCGTACTGGTTTGTTGAAGGATTATTATATTTTGTCTCTGAAAATGTACCAAATGATGCCAAAGAGTTATATATATATATATATATATATATATATATACAAAACGTTTATTACGATTTACAGCATGACCATTTATCACACCAGTTTCATTAACTGGAATTTCGCGTTTTACTATGTTTGTATTGGGATTTACGCGTGCACGCGAAAAAGAATTTTTTAACTTCTGAATCTCCATAATGTACTTCAATTCGAAATAAATTATACTATCCTGATTCGATGCGGCACACAAATGTTTTACGTAGCCGTGAAAAATTGAATTCAGTCTGAACCTTGTTGACATTAACATGACACGATTTTCTTCTTTTGAATATAAATAATGGCATTCGAGTCCAGTCTTGTTATGAATGTAATCATGATTCTTGTTAGCATCCGTTAGATCTAGATGGCTGTCGACGACAACCTCGCTTTAATTTTGCACGATTGTTGCTGTTCGCAGAATTAACTAGCTTGCCACAGTTGATCATCGATTGAACATACAAATTTAGGCTGTAATGAAGTCAATTTGTAATAGACTAATCTCCTTTTAATTATGATAGTATGTATGTATATTCCAGTTTTGTTCTATTAGGCCAATTATGTCCAAATTTTGAGAATTTTACTCTACATGTTTCTAAAATAATTAATATTAGATGCAGTAAAGATTTGTTAACATGATTAGATAAAATAATCCAAAGTCGAGAATTAAAGCCTAGCAACAGTAGTTACGTGAAATCGAAATCATATATATATGCGTCAGTGAAGCATAAGTATACCATGTTCATGGGAATGGTAGCATGAAACTTGTCGGGTCTAGTGGAATACAGCCATAATTTCGTTTTATGTGAAGCTTCGAGTTTGGTCTAACAACGCAGTAACACTTTGTGCTAAATGTGTAGGGATGAAATGAGAGCAAGCGCGCCAGACGCGATGGGCAGGTTTCGGCTGCTGAAGGTAACTTTGGCCACTGGCATCTGGGCGGTTAGTGCTCGTCAGCTTTGATTGGCAGACTATCTAACAGAAGGCAAACTCCGAACTAAAACCATTCCCGCTATGGATGGCCGACATAGTGTTCTTACACAGTCCACATATATCCATGGACGATATAAATTATAATGATTGCATACTACATTGGCCGTTATGCAGTATGTTTTGACGTGATACAGTGAAAACCGATGTTGCCTTGCTCTAATGCTGACTTGGCCATAATGGTTTAGTGTGGAGGCTTAGTTTGCCTCACTTCTGTGAGTTATCTTCATAAATATACTAATAGTAACTAGGTACTATTTATCTTTCTTTCTCGCTCGTAAATCCCACTAATAATTTGTCTAAACTATTAGTTTTGTCGTTATATATATATATATATATATATATATATATATATATATATCACTTCTTATGGTTATATGGCAGTGAAACTTTTATCATTTTTGGCTTTTGTATGGCTGTGCATGATGATGATACGCGGTATGCGAACTGTCGCCTTATCTCCCATTTTGTCTCCTTTCCTTGTCTTTTCTCTTCTCAATCTAACAACGCTCTCTTAAATGCTATAAATAGGGTGGCTTTGGATCATATCACTGAGTCTAATATCGGTTTGGCAAATATCGAAAATAGTTCAAGTGGACTATCATTTATTGAATACAGGTTAAGTTTTAGCGTCGGCGCATTTAATCTGCGATCAATAAAAAAACTGGACAACAAGAAGCTCATGCACTTACCTTGAATAAATTATAAATCGATGTGTGTTGCGCGTAGGAATCAAGGTTACATGATACTACGTTCGTTACAGAACTGGGTGCTCCATATTTATCTGTGCTTTTGGCTTTGAACATCTGGTTCCGCGAGGTTTTCTCATGCCGGTAAATAGGGCGTCAGTATTGTCCTTAACACTCGAAATAAAGCTTACTTAACTAAATGAATCCCTGTCGATGGCCGACTTTGTGCGGTATGTTTAGATACATCTACTAATTTCAATGCCAAATTCCTCAATCCACGTTGCCTTTTCGGTGTATCAACATATGCTCCTACGATATCAGAACAGACGAAAGCAAGGAAACTTTTTAATCAGAACTAAGCTCTTTACTAAGTAAAGAAATAAGTTCAAATTTAGTGTTGGTCATGGATCACATGAATGCCAAAGTTGTATGTTTCAGTAACACAGAATTTTACTTAGATGTAATATAAATTTCATGCTCGACGCGCATCGATAATAAATATATGGATTATACTTAGGTGGTACAAACTTCAAACGTAGTGTAAAACATTGCGCCACAGGGCGTTATTCAGCCCCGGGACAACAGTGGACTCCGATAGATCATGTAGAAATTAATTATAGATGACGTGGTTGCATCCAAGATTGTCGTTCGTTTTGAAACACTTACGCCGACTCAGACCATGCATTTATCTGTTGTAGTTTTGTATTAAAGTTTTCCGGAAAATAAATATAAATAAAACTCAAATATATTTAAGCAAACTCGAGCAACCGTCCTTTCAACAAACATATGAAGATATTCAAAATTAAGTGCTAACATATCTTGATGGAGGAATTTCTAATTTATTTTGGACGAAGATAAGTTGCACTATGCACAATGTAAGTACTACTGCTACAGTTGTATCAAAGTAATTTGCTTCAATTATCTTATGCCGTCTTAGCGTTTTGATTGAATCACATACTAGAGAAGAAAATGTAGGATTCCGTTCATGATGAGGTTGTATAGATAATACTTTTACCTTAAGGGATGTAAATCGAAATATGACAATATCAAAATCTTAATACAAACCAATCCTGCTATAGATGGTCGACACAATGTTCTATCACAGTCCTCATATATCCATGAACGATATATGTAGCCTTAGTCATAGATGGCCCGTAGCCATAGAAATTCCTGCCTGACGACCGGCGGGCTCAAGCTAGTCAACCCGGGATTGGTAGCATGAACCTTGCCGGGTTAAAATGGGACACAAACTTCATCCCGTTTCATGCGAAGCCTCGAGTTTGGTCTTATTGCACAGTAACTATTTTTTGTTAAATGTGTAGTGGTGGAATGAGAGTGAGCTTTCTAGACGTGAAGGGCAAAATTCGGCTGCTGAAGGAAACTTTGGCCACTGGTATCTGGGCAGGTAGTGCTCATCAGCCTTGGTTGGTCGACTATCTAGGAGATGGTACACTCCGAATAAGAACCATCACTAGAAATGGGCGACCCAGTGTTCTTTTACAGTCCACATATAACCATGAAACGTACAACTTACAATAATTACATACTGCATCAGCAGTCGCGCAGTATAAAAAGGGTCGCCTTTTCTCCTGAGCCGCACAGGGTGGATAAGCAAAATCGGGCTACTGCAGGCAACTTTATCTCCGATTCTGCCTCCTTTCCTTCCTTTTCCTCTTAATCTAGCAATAACAAAATTTTAGATACTATGAATATAGTTGGTGTAGATCATATCACTGAGTCCAAAATCAGGTTTCCAAATGTCGAAAATGGTTTTAGTAGACAATCATTCGTTAAACCTAGGTTAGGTTTTAACGTTGTCGCATTCAATGTGTGAACAATAAAAAAAACTTGGACAACAAGAATCTCTTGCACGTACGCTGGATAAATTAGAAATCGACATATGTAACATATCTGAAACCAGAATACAAGATCCTACGTGTATTACAGAACTGGTTGCACCATCCCTATCTGCGCGTTATTGGCTTCGAACATCTGATTCCAGAGAGTTATCCAAGCCGATAAATGGGGTGTTGGTTTTGTCCTTAGCGCACGAGCTGGAGCTTGCCTAATTGATTGGATTCCTTTAAATAACTGAATGTGTGAGGCACGCTTCATTAAATTTACTCAAATCAATGAACAGAAACTTTATCTACGTTGCCTCTTCGTTGTATCTGCATATGCTCCTACAGATTGCACCACAAACGAAAGCAAAGACGCTTTCTACTCCGAACTAAGGTCCTTGCTAAGTAGAGCACGAAGTTCAAGTTTGGTCTTGGTTATGGATGACATGAATGCTCAAGTTGAGCGCTAAAGTAACAAACACCGCAAAGCTACAAGCCCCGATGATTTTCTTTCAGGATTATTTAAGGACGGTAAAGATATAATTTCAGGAGCGTTGACCAAACTTTTTCACACTATATGGAATGAGAAACCCGTACCACTTGATTGGAATAAGTCGACCATTATTCCTATCTTCTATAAAGACAATCGTAATTCGTGCGATAACCCTCCTTGTATAAGCTTGACTCTAGTCGTATCGAGATTATTTGCTTCGATTATCCTACGTCGTCTTAGCGCTTCACGTGAATTACATACAAGAGAAGAACAGGCCGGATTCCGTGCAGGACGAGGCTGTATATATATAATATTTTTACGTTAAGACAAGTTCTTGAACAGGGGCATCACCGTCAAACCATAGCCGTGTTTCTAGACTTTAAGGTTGCATTTGATTCGGTGGATCGCAATGTTTTATTTCATATTTGTCGAAAAGCGATGTTCCCAAAAAAAATTGTTAATATTATACGCGCTCTCTTCACAAATACTTCTGGTCGCGTTAAGTTCTACAGCGAATTAACGCATAACTTTACAATCAGCAGTGTTGTTCGTTAGGGTTTTCCAATTTCCCACTTTTTTTAATTTTGTAATCGCGTCTATTATGAACAACACAAATTCAGGATGCCGGTGTTGAAGTTCTCCCTGACGGTAAACTAGTCGATCTTGACTAAGCGGACGATATCGTACTATTATTCGACAATCGGGATGCTTCCCAGTCCACGCTGAATTGATTAACAGATGTTGTTCCGTGTTTTGGTATGAAATTCGCACCCTCTTAATATAATATATTGTTACAGGATCACCCAACACTCACTCCAGCGCTGTGACCACAAAATAAAGATCTAGAAATAGTTGACAATTTTACATATCTTGGGAGCTCTATCAACAATTTAGGCAATATGTCCGACGAATCGCGAAAGCTAGAGTAGCTTTCTTGAACCTTCGTCATTTATGGAGAAACGAGAATAATTCACTCCTTCATAAAAGTCGTGTTTACAATGCATCTGTACGCGCAGTCGTACTATACGCTAGTGAAACTTGGCCGCTTAGAGATGATGATTTGAGACACTAACAGGCATTCGATCATCGTTGTTTGAGAAGTATAGCAAATGTTGGTTACCAACAACGAATATCTAACGTTGACATCCGTAGTCTTATTTTTGTATCTGCCAATAAGTACTCCTCGTTATAAAAACAAATAAGGTTCCATTAACTTCGTAATCTCGGTCACGTTTAGCGTATGCCTTCATTTCGATTGCCCAGTAGAGCTCTGTTCTCTCATCCAGCACGAGATTGGCGTAAGAAACAATATACTAAAGTAAATTTGTTTCCAGTAAATTTGCCAATTTATTTAATGAGCACATAATAATGCGTTTCTTAAGTTATACGTTGCATGGATTTAAATCTGATTTAGCTGATGGGAACTGGTTTGAATTAGTTTTTAACTTATCTTTATTTGCAGCCGTCGTACGAGTGAATTATTTGTTGACTTGTCGGTTTTTATTTGTGTACAGGTATGAGTGATTCCGGCTGTATAATTAAGTGATTTTTTAGAAGTAGTTATTAATCCATTGACAAATTGTGTTTTATATCATGCCTTTGCTTGTATGTCTGTTGAAATAAGTTAGTTGCTGAAGGAATAATCGCAAGACCAGATAACAATAAATAAAATTGGACTGAGTAGTATGTTCATTTTTCCAGTTGTGTAAACGGAGCTTATAAAAGGAACCTAAGGTAGCAAAGACAAATGATCCAGTATACCGGGTTCGTCCAGAATTTACAGAGGGCAGAACTCGAACTGTTGAAAATTTGCTTCGGAGCCTGCGATTAACCATTGCGCCACACGTGTTGCATAATACATGCAATTGGAAGTCATATGTTAACTTTTGTTTCTGATTAGTCTTTCATTCATGTGGAGCCTTTACGGAATCTCTTAAAATCCGAAGTTCTTGCTAAACTGGCACAACTCGACTGGGAAAGTGATATTGATTTGAAATCTGATGGCAGGATTTTGCTTATAATTATTAAATGTACCAGTTTAAACTAATGATACTGCTTTGTGAAACTTCAAATTTCGTGTTGTGAGCGGCAGGTGTGGCGAAGTGGATAGAGTCTCAGACTCGAAATCTGATTTACCCTGATTCGAGTCCCGTCTACGGAATATTTTTGACAACATTTGAAGGGTTCACAATACGCTCGAAACTGGTCTACTAGATGAATTGCCTTTGCTACCTGATGCTTTGTTCAGCTTATACCGTCAGAATAATAATAATTAGAATACTTCCATATATATATATATATATATATATATATATATATAAATTAAAAAGGAATGGACTTTATATATATATATATATATATATATATATATATAATGTCTTGTTTTAACCAAATGCTTCGTGTCACATTCTCGGCCACGGCAATTGTAGACATTTTCGGTAGAATGCCAGATGTGTAGCTTTCATTATATGAATTTCATTTGATATCTCACGCCATGTCCAGTTTATAACAGCAAAATCAAATCCTGTTATTATTCATTTCTTCAATAGCACTTCCACAAGTTGCATGGTGTTTTTTATAGTATCGGATCGTGGATGGTTAGTTGGAGCTTTAGGCCGAAAACGAAACCTACGGAGATCCATCTGATAGAAATATCGGCCACAATATTTGGTGTGACATTGAGAATAGAATTCTATGCACAGCTGCTGTTTTGTTGGGTTTGAGTTACAGTACTCTGAATCAGACGTGCTCAGTTTCGATCCCCAACCATGACAATTATTGTTAATATTAGTAAGTGGTATTTTGCGTAATGTTTATTTTTTCCAACAATATATATATTTTTTTTATTCATTTATGAGTGTGTCTATATTTTTATTTATTTAAAATTACAATATGTAGTTAACTTCGATCTGCCAGTCGACACAATTTGAGAAAAATATTTCTACTAGAGTACTACGCAACTGTATAGAGGCCCGATTAAGTTATAGAGAAGCTTGTCTGTTGGATGCTAAACGAGACCGGAACTATTTGAAATTTGATATTCATATTCAAGAATTGTGGAAAATTGCTTTAAACTGTGGTGATCTTTCTACTGTCTGGCAGTTGCAACAAACATTCGCGAATTTCTCTGACACTACTGTGTCTCATTCAGACATTTTGTTAATGCAGGATCGGTGTCGAAATTTCGAAACAGAGGTTGCCGCTGCTCGAAAAACCTTTTTGCATGAGAATATAGAAGACTCTGTGCAGAAGTTATGGAGGAGAGCATTAGTTTGTTCTGACATTGACACAATCCTTTATTTAAAACGTGGCTTTGTATGTGAGCCACGTAAGATTATTTCCAACGCAGATTTACAATTTATGCATTATCGTTGCCAAGATAAAGAAGCATACCTTTCAGCTGCTTGGAGAGATCCTGTGTGGTTCAAAATGGAATCATCTTTTCGTAGTCTCTGGAGGCGGGCTGTGAATTGTGGCGACGTTGTTACTTTGGACCATTTGAAGTGGGCACATAAGAGTAGGTCTCGTTTGCCGATTGCAGAGGCTGAATTCAATTCGATGCAGTCGCGATGTCAAAGTTTGACGAAATTAATTGTCGAAGCGAAACGCGATAGAGTATTTTTTCGATTATGTCCCGAAGAAAAAAAACAATGGTGTAGGGCTTTGTTCTGTGGAGACTTGACGACTATTGACCAGTTGAGATCTACTCATGCTAAAGATAGGGTTACTCGGAATACTGTGTATTTCGATACGGATTGTGTTGAAAATCGTTTGCGTACCATTGGAGAGATCATTTCTTCGGCCAAAAGAGTTACAATTTATACCTCATTCAGTTTAAGTTTAAAACAAATATGGTATCGTGCTCTAAATTGTGGAGACATTAGAATTATTGATCAGTTAATGCGTACCTTCTCCATTGAGTATCGTAGTAATCCAAGCCTAGACGTTGAACTTGTGATGAATCATCTGTCCTGTTGGCGAAAGCGTCTTGATGATGCTAAACACGATACCGTTTTCTATTCAATGAGTAATCATCATAAGACCATCTGGAAAAAAGCATTGATGTCTGGCGACCTAGACACAATTACCCAGTTGAAGTCGAGTTACAAAAATTCTTCTAGAGTTATCTCTGATCACTTGTTAATAGCTCAAATCGAAAAGCGAAACATAAGTCTTTGTGCAGCCAAACGGGACAGTTTTGTCGATATGCTTAGTCCAGGTATTAAAAAATTTTGGAGGACTGCACTTTCGATGGGTGATTTAGATACCCTAAATCATTTGAGAGATAGCTTTTCTAACGATCCGTTATCTGGCTTAAACTTCGCGTCTATTTGTTCGCGGATTAATCATATTGAGAAGATTGTTTTTAACGCAAGGCAGGATTTGTTTGTACTTAGTTTGAGCGGCAATAACAGAAATCTCTGGAATAGAGCCTTAAAATGTGGCGATCTAATTACATTAAAGTATATGAAGTCAACGCTTATTAATGCGGTAGACCAAAAGGCAAAGAAGAGTAGCAAATCTAAATTCTCCAAAGATGCATTGCCGCCCAATCAGGTTCACACGACAATTCATTACAATCAAAACGGGGTGTCCGCCCTTTCTTGCAATTTGCGTAATACCGACATTTCTGAATCCAACGTAACGTGCGAAAATAATAAATTGAACCAATATCCATCCGTCATAACACTGGACGGGCTTAGTTCTGCTCGTTTTGATCCGGATTTCCGCAAGTTAACCCCTTATGCCAAGAAAATGTGGAATCGGGCATTGCAGTGCGGTGATCTGGCAACCTTGAATTTTTTAAAGCGTGAAAACCAGAGAGTTTGTCAACGTGAAGAGAATGCTGTTGAAAATTTAACAGACACTACCAGTACACCTGAGTTACCCAAAACCAATACCCCCGGTTATCGTGTTTGCCTATCCTTAAAAATTAAGAAAGCGCGAAAATGTAGCATCCTTGCGCGAAATCAAGATATATTTTTACGAACTCCACATGCTCACTATCATACAAGTCATAAAAGAAGCTGTAAACTTGCCAAACGTCCCAAACGGCCTGTTTTAGATTCAAAGAAAGGTGCAGACGTCATTTGTAATAGTCGACAGGCCGACTTTCCGAATGCTTCAGAAATACTGGACGAAGAATGTTCACGCTTACCATTTCCTGTAAAGTTGTCCAAGCTAAATGAGTGTTCAGCAGTTCACTATTCTTGTACAGATAATAAGCCAGAGAAAGGCATTCACTTCATTGCGTTGAATAAAACACTAATTACTCCCAGCTACTTTATATTGAACGATATAGAACGAGAAGAGTGGAGAATCATGACTCTGGCCAATGGTGACTTTGAGACAGTCAAACATCTCCAATTAATTTGCAGAGCAGCAGTCTCTCTAGGAATTCCAGTTAACCAACTTGTCACGTTTCCGTCGCTTAAATCGAATACTCAAACAGCCACTAAGCCGAATTTGTTAGTTTCGCCTCAATATGATGTTCAGAATGGGATTCAACAGTCCGAAATTGAGGTCAACGCAGAGTTGATTGAGAATGGTTCTTTTGCTGCACGCAAAAGTCCTCTATTTCTCTCCACTTCAATTAATAGTGACTCTTCGACTCTTGTGAGCCGTGTTCATACAAACTCAGTTGACTTGAGTGAAAATGATATTAGCCAAGTTGACTGGGCTGATCTGTTACTCGGATACATAATGGCAGCTAAATGCGCCAAGTCCTTGCCAGAGGGCGCCATAGCTAATATTTTTTATGCAGCTTGCAGGCAAAATGCACGATTCTCGAATCAAACTAGTAGAAGTGAGGAGGACGACATAGAAGCTTTCATTTTGGCACGTAAAATGTCCTTAGCCCGTTATAAACCCGGCAAGCTTAAGCGAAAAAAGTGTTTAACTGATTTTAGCACACGAAAGTTAATATGTGGTAGTGGTCAACTTTCACTTCCAAATGTGTTGCCAGAATGCGCGAGTAAGGCCGAGGAATTATCGTCAGCAGCCTGCAGTCCGATTAGCCAACAAGCCGGCGTGTGCGCACTAGAGGTTGCACCACTGCAAAACATTAGATATGCTAATCACAGCCTTCTGGTTAACTTACACAACCAGTGTCCGGTAGAATCGCTGTCCATTGACGCTTCTTCTTTGAGTCTGAAAAACTCGAACGCTGAACATGACACAGAGAGGCACTCCAGTTGTCGCTCGTCGATTGATGGCTTCGACGCGGCTACAAACTCAAATTATGGTGCTTACCACCGCGATAATGAAATCAAATTGCCTTTAGCATGTCAAGACACGTCAATTGAGGATCAAAATCATGGTCTGCACATATCCGGCTTGTGTTCACCCACTAAACTATGCATTAATTTGTCTAAGTTGGCGAAACCGTACAATAATTTTAATTTCTCGTCAATTCTCAACGAAACCTGGAACGACAAAAATATGCCGTTTTGTCAGTGTGACGGTGATACCGCTTGTCTTTCCAGAACACTGGGGGTCGAAACGGGACTCTGTGTTTCTCTTTGGAATCGTCCAATCAACAATATAAGTGATGTGTGTGAAAATACTTCTGTGTCTGAATGTGGAATGCTTGAGAGTAAGCGTAGTCTCGACACTGCCCGTGGAATGATGAATGACAATGACACTCCTGCTGTGGATGGGTCTTGGCTTTTTATAAATGCGAAAAGTAATCTTGGCCAGTCGAATTCTATCCATGGTAATGATGTGAAAGTTGGTGCTAATAGGGTTGATAGCGAGACTGACCAATTGACCGTATATGGTGCTCTGGCTTCTATCGCTAAAGAATATCATTCGTGGAATCCAAGTGACTTTGAAAGCTCTGACTGGATATTAGCACAAGAACTGCCCGATTCTGCAAACGCTTTTAAGCATAGAAATAGGGAATTTTCTGGTGAAGTTTACGTTAGGCCAACGAATATTGATAAGGATTCGGCTTCAGATATTTCCCAATCTGCTTTATCGAGGCAAAGTGAAATTGGAAATATAGACTCGATTGTAGGCCACGAACTTCTTTCTATTATTAATAGTTTCGAGAATACAGTTGATGAATTACCGGATGTTGTATGCAATATGTCAACAAATGTTGCAGATGCTTCAGTTTCAACCGTTCCCTGGTCTTATTTGCCAAACCAATGCGGCATTTCCCAAACTGCTTCGGTTGAAACTCCTGCTTCATTTAGCACAGGCCTTGAAAAAATAAAACTAACAGTAGCGGAAAAACCAAACCCCGAATCTTTCAATTTGACCAGTGCAATGGATGAGATCGATCGCCAAGCTGGGAAAAGTTTCCTGCCTGACGTCTTCAGCAGAGTAATGGAAAAGTCAAATTTAGACTCTGGCCTTCCTTTTGGGACTGAATCACTTGTACCGAGCAGCACTTGTGAGATGTCTTCTTGTCAGACTGACGAGCCGAATGCCATACATCATTCCAATGAATCTATAAAAATTACTCAGACCGATACCAAATCTAACACTATCAAGTTGTTCAGCTCTACGTCGAACTCTACGCGTAGTAGCATTGCTTCTCTTGTCGCAAATACCTCGATTGCGCATTCTTCGGATAGTTCAGCTCCCACAGTGTACCATCAGTTTCGAGCTGCAAGTGCGAATAATCTGGAATCTATTCACCTGTTAGAGGGCTACTCGTTGGCTACAAACTCGAGCAGCTGTAGAGACGTATTCGAATGTGATGTAATAAAGCATTCTGTACAACCAAGTAAATCGCTAACTATAATCGTAGACGCTAAAGACAATATCACTAATGATAAAAAGAGCGGCACCGGTGGCAAATTCGTATTTTCGCCAATTTCAAGACATACTTTTATTCAAGCTAAATCTACTCGACAACTTGATTTTGCCGCAGAAGTTACTGGCGAAAAGGCTGACCAAAATAGATTGCACAACGAGGCCCTTGAGGATAATAAACGGAAGTCTTCTGTATATGTAAAACATTTTGTCGAGCAGGCGTCCGATAAAGGCTTTCTGACTGGCTCGCTACGTAATATGCATAATTGTGATCAGACCATGAAAAGACGGATTGTTAAAATGCAAAAAAAATGTGTTAAAACCATGCATACGTTCAGAAACAAAACAGTTTGTAGAAATTTACCCAAAACGCCTATAGCTGACAGCACCGCCGGTGGATTAGACGGTACTAGATTTGGGGCTGCCATGCACCCGATGATAGAACACCGAAGCGCCGGTTCATCATATTCACTCACTCCCAGTTCGGAGCTTGCATGTACGCGATTTATCGATACTAATGATACATTGATGCACTCAGAATCTTTGCCAATATTGTGCAATCGAAGCGAAAATTTTTCGAACGGTGGCGATATTCAGGATACTAAAGATAAAGGTTCATTTACACCAAGTCTGGTTTATAATAATCCAAACAGGGATAATAAATCTATTGAAAAATCAGCCTTTCAATTTCTGTCTAGCTGTGACTCAATTTCGAAGCCAGACCGTAATGTGAGCAGCAACAGTACACTAAGCAGCGATGATCCAGTCGATCGAAATAGTTCCACTATCGAAGTCCCTGTTGCAGATGAAGTTCACTCGACTGCGAACAGCTTCTGCCCTATAGGGTTGTCTGAAAACTGTAAGGTCGGTTTTGGAATCTCCGGAAAATTTATAAAGCAGACTTACGGTAGCGTCAGTCGTGCCAGTGTTTTACACCCACTCGTTTCCAATAAAGATTCTATAAACAAAACTTTACCCAAGAAAAATCTGTTTTCCCTGTTTCGTTCTCGTCTTTCTACGGTTGGTCTGACCAAACAAAGCGATTCTACTTCTGTGAGGGATTCGAAAGAATTCCCCTAGGCAGAATAATTTATGTGCGTTTTGAACAGAGTATAAACCACTAGCTAACCATTTGATTGTGTTAAATAGAGTTATCCGAAACAATACCGTTAATAATTTATTTGTTTTGGTGTCCTCAATGGATTTAATTGATGTTAATGTCTTTAAACAATTGGCGTAACCTTTTTGATTAAGAAGAAAATCAGGTTCCCTATCCGCCTCGTTTATTGGGGAGTGTTTCTTCACTATTATCCTGTGGGACATTGTCTGTCTATCACAGAGCAACGCTATTGAAGTGTATGATTTTCTACAAATTTCATGTCCACTTTGGCTGACCTGAAGTTTAAAGTGCGTGTAAATCGCTTTCTCTGGCTATTGAATAACAGAAAACCGTTGTTTCTCTCTCCGCTGTTCTGTTAACTCATTAAGGGTAAGCTAGATTGAGACAAGTTTTTTTTACCATAAAATCGTTTTGTTTTATAGTTCGATGCAATTATTCATTTAAGCACGCAAATTTATTTTTGTGATTCAATCGATCAAGCAGTAGTGACAGGATTAGAGGTGTATGTATTGGCTTTTTCAAAGAAACTGTATGCCACTTTCGCCAGATTACGTTTTTCCATTTATCCATAGTTTGCCATTCTCAGTGGCATATGTGACAGTTATTTTGACAAAGCTTACAAGCCGCTTCGTTTTGATACATTAATTTAAATGGCTTTTATTTGGTAAATATTTTAAATCACTTATTTACGTTTTTTAAAAATTCAAATATGAATCCAGTTGTTTTTTATATCATTACTGATATTATTGTTCATTATAGCATTAACTTTCTACAAATCAGTGGACAATAATATAAATATCCATTAAAAGGTCCAATGAACCTAAAACTGTATTTTGTTTATTTGTTATTCCTCCAAGCCTTGTTAGCCAGCTAGCTAGTAAAAGTTTTATTTTCAAAATTGTTACTACGTTACCTACGGGGCAGCACACGTATTAGCCTTTCTTTCAAATACTCTCTAGAAATTTTATGATTTTAATGACCAGTTACAACTTTAATAGGTTTTTAGATTTTGCATGGGTTAACAAGAAAAACGTAAAGTCATTATACTAAAACAAGTTTGATAAAATATTTGTGTAACATTTTAAGTCTTATAGAACAAATTGACTATAATTATCACTCGTTTCTCACATGATGTTAGTCATTATCGGATACAATCTGAGATTAGTCGGTTTTTAATATAAATAACAGAATACTTTTACTGATAATTTCATAAAAGTATATATTCTGAGCAGATGGTGCTCGACTTTAATCTGTGGGGAAATTCAGAAAATAAACAAATGGGCGGATGGTGACTGTCAGTCTTGGGTGTTTATCCAGCTAAGGGTAGGGTGGCTCAGAATAAAATTAATCTATTCCCACCTAGAAAGGGCAGTCGTCTATTCTTTCAAAACTAGAACTTATGAGCTAGCGCGCAGGATAAAATATGGTTGCTTTATCTGCTGGGTTTTGCTAAGTCGATAAATGTACACAATCTACTGCAGGTAAACCTTAAATTATGGCTTCTAGATTGAAGTGTCTATGGATGCTGATGAAGGACCTATGATTTCTTACAAAGAAGGCGATCGTTAATTTCTTTATAAATGCACTATACGCCTTCTTTAACGACTTACTATTCTCTTGACTTGCAAGATGAAGAGTGCAGTTCTTGATTATGTTGTTTTGTTTTTTTAGCAATGAACTAGAACTTGTTGAATTTTTGCATTTTACATTTAATTTGTATTGAATATATTTACGGAGATTTAACGATATTTTAATGGTACCTCTTTCATTATTCCTTTAATGTGATGTAATTAGTTATTATAAGATATTTATTATCTATATTGGTATTTGTTTTGGCTATGAACATATAGCATTTATAGTGGATATTTTCCAAATAAAGAATTAATATTATTTTTAAAATATCATTTTTGTTTATATTGTTTTTGCATGGAATATTTATTTCGAATAAATAAGAGGATAAGAAAATGATAGTTAACAACAGTGTTTAATTAATTTTGCGATACCAACACTAAAGTAAGATGATCCCATGTTACTAACGCTGGTCACATTTGACTCAGTAATGGATGCCCGACATGTATTCCAAGATTTATCTGATCCAAATAATGGAAATTTGTCGTAATGTACACTTGGACAGTATATTTCACTTTATTTACGCTCATTTTTGTAGTGCAACCAACTATACTATCTACATATCTCTCCGCAGAATCTGTACAATGAATAGACCTGCTTAGATCATTGATTTTTTGCTCAGATTTTATCTCAAGAGCAGCATTACCAAACATAGATATATATGGTTAAATTCAGTCCGACGGAAATTTTATTGCTTATATTTACAAAAAAATCTAATTCACGCACAACATTTATCTCAAGAGCAGCATTACCAAACAAAGATAAATATGATTAAATTCAGTTCGACAGAAACTTTTATTGCTTATATTTACAAAAAAGTCTAATTAAAGAACAACAGGGCATAAAATGCTAATTATTACAATATAAAATTTACGTGTATACACTATATATAACATTGGAGTTTAATTAATCTAACAAATTGTCTAGGTCATGAATAACATTATAAGAAAACTGACAAGGAAATAGGTGAATATTTCAAAAGCGCCGCGTAGTTATATCAGAACCAGTAAAAGTAAGAAAGAATTGAAAGAGATTCACGATGATATATAATATGATAATACAATTAAAAAGTCAATAATTGCTCGATTAGTGATAAAAATTATTAGAATAAAATTTACGAGATTGAAGTAAACACCAATCCTATTGTATTTAACCAATCGTCTAACATCGTAGCAAAACTACCATTAGTCACACGTTCTGACGCATTTCGACCTTCCCTAATCATCAGAGTACGACGGCAAACGGAATAGCGAGGATCAAATAAAAATCCATGTATATGGAAATAAAATTAGATATGCGGCTTTAATATCTAGTAGTCTCGCATACATTGTACTTGACTGGAAATATCGGCTGCACAATTTCTGTGCAATCTCGAACATTATCCTTAAGCAGCTTTAGCCATATATATATATATATATATATATACTGCATATATATATGTATATATATATATATGCGGTGTACATTAACAATTAATGATTTGCGGGTGGTGGTAACGATTATTCAAACCAAGTTGGCGAGCTTGAAGTAAACACCAATCCCATTGTATTTAACCAGTCGTCGAACAACATGCGAAAACTACCGTCTGTTACACGTACTGACGCGCTTCGATCTTACATCATCATCATCATCATCATCATCATCATCATTAGAGTACGTCGGTAAACTTACGAGCATTAAGTCTCAATTCATACATATAGAAAGTAAAATTAGATATGCAACTCTCATCTATAGTAGTTTCGCATAAAATGTACTTGCTTGGATGTGATAGCTGTACAATTTCACTAGTGTGAGGAAAATTATCCTTATGCACTTTTCGCCTATATATATATATATATATATATATATATATATATATATAAATGTAAAAACTATTACAGAATCAATGATTGCGCGTTTGATAGACCAATTATTAGAATCAAATTTGCGAGCTTGTATTATATTATTTAACCAGTCGTCAAGGAACATAACAAAACTACCGCCTGTCACTATTATTGACGCGTTTAGACCTTCCATCATCAAAACTCACTAGCGAGTTTAAAACCCCAATGCATATATATGTAAAGCAAACTGAGATATGCGGCTCTCAGCTCTAGCATTCTTGCATTCATTGTACTTGGAAATGTCGACAGTAGAATTTCCACGCAGACATCAGCATTAAATTTCTGCGGCTTTCGCCACATATGTAAAGCTAATACAATTAAAATATCCATGATTGCACGGGTGGTTTTAATAATTATTTAAATCAAGTTTGCGAGCTTGAAGTAGACACTAATCCCATTGTAATTTAACCAGTCGTCGTTCAAACTAGATAACAACCGTCAGTCACACGTACTGACGCCTTTCGACCTTCCTTGATCATCATCAGAGTAGGACGGCAAACTGACTAGGGAGAATCATACAGCAAGGCGTATATACAGAAAGTGAAATTAGATACGCGGCTTTTCACCCCTAGTAGTGTCGCATAAATTGTAGTAACCTAGAAATGTTTGTCTGCGCAATTTCTATGCGGTCACGAACATCAGCTTTTTGCAGATTTGAGCAAATATCTATAGGTAATAAACTTAAATAATCTATGATTGGGCGGTTGGTGCAAAAAAAATTATTCAAATAATGTTTTACACCTAGAATTTATCACTAATCCCATTGTATTCAACCAGTCGTTGAACAAAATAGAAAACTAATGTCAGTCAGACGTACTGACGCGTTCCGACCTTTCATGATCATCACCAGAGTAAGACGGCAAACTGACTAGAGAGGATCAAACCGCATTGAATATATATCGAAAGCAAAATTAGTTATGCGGCTGCATATTTTATTAGTCTCGCATAAAATGTACTAGACTGCGAATGTCGGCTTCAGAATTTAACTACAGGCACGAACATTAACTTTTTCATCTTGCGCCACATATATATGAGTAATAAAATTAAACAATCAATTTTTGCGCGGATGGTGGTCAGACCTATGGAAAAGTGTGCCTAGTTGCCTTTCTTCTTTCTTGGACATTTGGACTGCTATATATATTTTTAATAGTTTTTCATGTGTAATGTTTTCTATTTAAATAAAATTAATTGGTTGGGCAACTACTCAATCCAATCAGTTTATACTTTGGAGCGAAATTATTCTGGAAATTTTTTATTGGATTCTAAGAATTTTGTCTATTTAAATATCATTAAGTCAATTCGTTATACACACTATCCATCCTAGTATAAATTAATTTTTTGAAGAGGACACTAAGATCCCGAGACTTGCCACAAAAACAAATCTATAAGTAATTAGTATTTAAAAAAATTCAACAGAAATTCATCCAACCCACTTCAAATTCAATCCCAGATTTAGTAGTGCAAGATCTCTAAGACGAAAATTCAGATCCCTGTGTGTTATTATTCACAATCTTAGGTAGCATATAATTGCTGGGTTGGAAACAGGGTTCAATCTCAACACACGTGTGCCAAATATAAATTTAAACTTGCACATGGATTCGTGCGTATAGAAGCTCCAACAAAAGAGGCGACTGTAGTAGTGAAACTAGAGAGCGTGACTGTCTGGCTCAATAAGTGTATAGTAGTTCAGATTTCTAGCTGACCGAGGGATAGACTGGTTAATTCTTTGCATGTAAAATGCATAGTCTTTATTTTAACGACTGCGGTTTCATTGTTTGCATATTTATTTGTTGCTAGATGTATATATTTTGTGGGCTTATTGATTAAACTCTTCCCTTACATTTTCTTAGAGCTATTGAGTTAATGTTGATATGTGTTCAATGTAGTTATGAAGCAAGAGCTTCAGAATAGCCTGAGTGTATTAGTGTAGCTAAACAATTCAGCGGCTCGAAGGCTGCTTGCATCATTGTGCTGACTGCTTCATTTTAATTCGTGCATCTTGCCATAGATAGGATAATTAGAGCGTTCTCGGCCTCAAAGGTGGCTATTAATAAATCTTCCCCCATCAGGAGCCGGTCTTGGTACTTAGCTTAAACGACCAACTGCGGTAACTGGTGGTTCATTGGGTATGTTAACGAAAACTGTACTGTTCTCTGCATCCACCAGTTCCGCGTGATACAGACATTCGTTTACAACCAGTTGCGCTATAGGCTCGACCTTTGCAACCATGACATAGTCGCTGACACTTAGTCGAATGTGTGTAGGTCGTCTTACATAGGCTGGTCGTTGTGTGGTGCGCACATATTTAGTTAGCTGTTTCAGGCGCTCCTGAATTTCCGCTAAGGTGCAGCGCTCATGGGATTCTGGGATTAAGTGTTCCCCTGGCAGATTAATATACCCTCCATAGATCATGGTCGTTGGAGCGAATCCTGTAGCTCTTGATACTGTAAATCGTATCGCCTGCTTGACCAAATGTAATTTGTCTCTCAAAGATCCCGGAGTCTCATGGCATCAACATCGTAGTACATTTTCCATCGTACAGTGTGCTCGCTCAGCCGTCGCGTTGGTCTGCGAGTAGTATATGGTTGCGCGGGAATATTGTATGCCTAAGCCATTGCACCACTGATTAATTTCTCTCGAATCAAACTTTGCACACTGGTCGGTAGCAGTAACTTATAGTGTATTAAATCGACTGAGCCCCCGATCTTCTAAGTACTTTATAATCTTCTCTGTTGTGATTTTCTTCAGTGGTAAATACTCGACCACGAGCCACCGGTAGTAGAAATTGTTTCCTTGCTGTGGCATTGAAAGCAATCGGACAATCTTTGGACATGTCAGGCTAATTCAATCGCGATTTCAATGTCTCAATGAGGCGTCCGGCACTAGATGTCCCAGCGTTTCATGCCGATAGGCCATCATTTTTTTTCGTATAGACTCCGTCACCAACCATTGCACAGTTTGTCCTTTTTGCACCACTAGGCCGTTTTACAGGCTCAAAGATTTATATAGTGCGGACACCACTGTTCAGTGTTGTAATTGATTGAATATTTCCTGGCATTTGATATCATTTCTCTGTTCTTCAGAGACCTTGACAAGTGGCGAAACTTGCACAGCGGAAACTCTGTGTGAGCGCATTGGCTGCTGTATACTCGATTCCAGCTCTATGATCAATTTTTACATCGTATTCCTCTAGCTCTTCAATGGTTCGGTGTACTCTTTTCTTCTTAATACCCAGTGATCGCTAATGCACCAGTTCTTTATGATCGGTAAAGACGTCTATATGTCCACCGATGACAAAATACCTAAACTTTAGTAGTGCTCGTTGTGCGGCGAGTAATTCCCTTGCTGTAACGGCACAGTTTTGCTCCGCCTTAGTGAGTGTGCGACTTATATATTGCGCCAAACGTCCGTCCGCTTGTAACATTGGTAATATATGACGCGTCTGTAAATATTGACATGCTGCCTCCCGGGAAATTAAAAAAATTGCGTCTATTAGCTTCTGTTTAGGTAGGACAAACGCTTCTGGAGCTTTCTCCTTTTAACCGAACCGTATCTTTGTACTACTTAACTTAGAGGAGGGTAGTTGCGCAACCACCGTCCCTGTGAGCTATGGTCTGTATAAATTCAACATACCAAAAAACTGGCGCAATTTTATTCTAGTAATGGGAACCGGATAGATCTTGATAGGCCTACCATTCGAATCTAATGGCATACATCCCTCTACTGAGATTGAGTGAACCAGGAACCGCACTAGCCGACCTCTTCTAGATTAAAATGTTAACTTCTTTCGACAGCTTTGGACAACATCTGCAGCCGAATGCATAACTTGTTTTCACTAATGACTTATATTATACCATCGTCTACGTAAGCTGTTAAAAAGGATAAGTCGAAAACCAAAGAGTCTATCATTATTTAGAACACTTTCGGTGCGTTCTTCAGACCAAATTGTACCAGAGTGATTTGGGGTACCTGCACCGACAACTTCCACTGGTCTTCGCTCCGAACGCCAATTTGCAATAATTCCTGTTTAAGGTCATGCACGGTAAACCATTTGCCTCCAGCCAGCTGTAGGAACAGATCACGCACAACCTACATGGAATGAGGGTCAGGTTTGGTCAACAAGCTTAGTTTCTGGATATCAGCCGCCGTTAGGAGCGACCCATCTTATTCTGAAAAAGTTCTAGATTCCTCTGCTGGTCCACTTCTATGATCTACAAATCTGAGCACCGAAAATATTTATCTTTTGCAGATGATGCCGACTACTAATATTGGTATAATTGTTGACCCATTTTCCCTATTGTACTGACTGTTCTCTTGGAGAAGTATGCTTATGTTGTTACCCCTCAGGCAACATATTCGTCGCAGCTAGTGTCTTTATATATTGAAATTGCTTCCAAGCGAATGGCTGCTGCCGTACGTTCGGGACTCACTGATAACGCTGCAAGAAATTCCAATAAGGCTTGTTGTATCCACCGAGTGTATTAACGGGACTCATGCCTGGTGTTGCAGCACCCAATGTGGTGGTCATCATGGCCGAAATTTGTAGAACCTCAGCTCTTCATTCATGCCTCCCTACGCGCTCGATATTGTGCCCTATCTGGTAGAATCCAGCAGCATAAAAATGATCGCCTCATACGGTAACAATCCTGGCAAAAACTCAGTTAGCTTGGACAACCACCGCATGATTTATGTCATGGTAACTAAGGGCATCTCTCTCGATAGTAGTTTGCGTCTGTAATATTACAATAATACCTGAGGCTTCACTCGGAAGTGATCCAACATTCGTCGATAGGAAATTATAATTAGAATGCAACTGTCCGGTCAACTAACACTTGGACAGCTACGCGCAAAATAGGTGTTTCTAATGAAAATTGTTGCGCTCGAACAGAGGCTACTAGCTTTTCGAGCCACAATTGTGGCCTATGCACATCCAGTTGTGCAGGCATAGGCTTAATTTCTGATGACGGCCGGAATTTACCATTAGATTCGGATGAAAACACCAGTATATGTCTGCCTGATGCTTCTTGAGCACCGTCGTTATTGTTAACTTTAGCTAAATTAGTTGGGTCGTTTATGCTGATTCCTTTAGAATTTATAATGCGTTTCGTCCAGGCGCGACTTAATTATCCCTAACTCCGCAGTCAAAGTGTACATTTGTGCAGACAATTCCCTTACTTAATTTTCCAATCCGTCAAAAATCATTTTGCTTTGCACACATGCATTCTTTTTAATCGGTTATTTTTAGAAGTGTCTTCGTATAAAGCTCGTCCACTTAGCAAAACAAAATACACAAATATTTATTATATTTTATTCACTTATGCGGCTCGAAGGCTGATACCTTTATTATGCTGTCTACTTCATCTTAATCCATGTTCTTCTGTAATTGGAGCGTTCTCAGCCTCAAAGGATGCTGTTGCTACACAAAGTTTAGCCTAATATAAATGCAATTTTACAAGTTAAAATTACTGTTGGAAATCATATATGGTACAAATTCACAGACTTCCTAACCAATGCGATATTTTCTAGCCCACTAGAGAACATAAAACACAGTAAAAATTTCACCTATAGAAACTTTGCGAGAAATCTAATTTCATCGATTGCCTATCCAGCCGTATATACTCTACTAACATAATTTTCAATATTTCAAGCCAATCTGGACTCATACAAAGAGGTATTCAGCTAACCAGAAATAAAAACTAACTTAACCTCGTGTCCACTAATGAAGATATTGAAACGGATATTATGCACAATAGTTACCTGCGCAGTATGATCACTAACAACCTTTTATCACAACAGCAGTCAATATTTTTACAAAACACAGACATACAGAATGGCTATTCTTTACTAAAACCAGCAAGATAATAAATACGAACGAGAATAAACCACCACCAAACTATCTCCAACACATAAAACAGGCTTTCGAAGAATCGACAACGTCACTTAAGCATAGCATATTTAATAATGCATTGCCACTATTTCAACGTATAAATAAGCTATTCCAAAGACGCGCTCGTACCGAATATTCTTTTAAGTAAACTGAAAAACATGAACAATAAAATTCGAGAAGAGAAAAACTCGCCAAATGTTTTCTCTAATAAGGAATTGTATGCAGTTTTATCGAAAGAATTTTGCCAATTTGGCAAACTCGTATCATGTAGGACAACGGCTGAACAACATACTCATGCCTCCGATGTTGCCACAGATCGAAACTACCTCAGTTGATAAAAATTGTAACACCTTGCGATCTGCTAAATCTAAACACCAAACGGACCAATCCAGCATGCTTTTCAACTCCGTAATTTCATAAAAACTATTGGCCTATAATTACAGAAAACGCCCAAATCCCAAAATGCAGCTTATACACTTTAAATTGTTGCCAAAAAACAAAACTCCCAGTGCGTTCAATGATTTCAGATCAATAGCTACCGTTTTGCACTCACTAAAATTCTGGACAATATCGTCTGGACTGAAGATCCCCTTTAACATGGTTTTACCTGAAATCGATCTTATATGACGAATGTGATTACACTCGTAGATGACGTTCATGATATTCTATTCTTAAAACGCGGTACCATTGTAATATTTATAGACATCTCTACCACCTGATAAATTAATTATATAAGCAATCGTTGAGGAAACTGCTAATCTGAAACTTTGCACAAGCACACTGGAAATTATCTTCGGATACCTGTCACACAGACATTTCGTCGTCGCCTTAAATGGAATGCTATGTCTTCTACTGCCTACCAATACTGGAGTGCTTCAGAGATCAAAACTGTGATACATTTTTTGAACATTGCATTAACGCAATTAAACAAGATAAACTTATCAAGTATGCTTGTGACACTAGACAGTCAATCGTTGCGGAATATTCAATGTAAAAGCATCCACTGAACATATAATTTACAATCATTAAATCGAAATGAGCTTTCTTAAAATTTGGTAACTATGACTTACACACAGACGACATTCTATACCTTGAGAAATCATTTTTTAAAGGGACACAACAAAACATCTATGAGTAATTATCACAAATAAATTGTCCCAAAAAGCATATTACTACTGCCGTACTCAAAGACAAATGATTGATCAATTTGATACTAAGGCAAAAGAAGGTAACTAAGGTCATATTTATTTTTAAGATATTAATGCATCGAGGCCATTTATGTTCACACAAAGTGTACAATAATACAACATTTGTACAATAAAATGCAAAAAACATTTCATTTTCTACCTCAGTGTTGAACTTGTAAGGACATCATCAAATAACTCTTGCGTTAAATTTGAGGTCGACGCGTGTGGTTTTTGAAATGGCTTCGACAACAGATAAAGAAGGGCATTGCGGAGCTCAAATTTAGCATAGAAACAATGGCTATAGAAAATAAACTTATGATGTTGAGTATAAAATCTGCCGATGGTTTTTTTAAGTATGCATCGAAAATATGTGTGACTGAAATGTGTATTAAGGACCTTGGGAAACAAAACATCAAATTGGAATAAGCTATGATAGAAAAGATCATAATAATAAAAAAATGTTAAATTCTGGTGCAAATTGACTGGTTTAGCTAGAAATGAAAATAACCCAAATGCTGACTCTAAAATAGGTGATGAAATTTTAAATGTTCTGCAAGAAGTAGTGTCAGCTATCTCTCACAAACTGGACAAATTGATAATGCTCAATCTGAGTAAGAATGCTGACCTGGAAGAGGTTTCCAAGCCAAACTCAATCATCCGGAACTTCATTGACGCAGAAATTATAAAATGTTTTAATATTTGAAAAAATTCGGAAAGATCGAAACCAGTTCTAATCCAGCTAAATAAAATACCGCTAAACGAGCAAATTCAAAATATCCTTACGAAAATGTGAAACTGGACAGTTTTAAATTAGTTTTCATTGGAAAAGCGAATACCTTTCTTTATACAAAGCTGACAACATCAAAGCGGTTACCTGTAAGATAAAAGTACGGTGAAAACAAGAGGAAAAGTGTAATGATGGCAGTAATGTAATCGAACCCCTGAATTAAAAAAGAACACCATCTCCAACAAGTTACCCAAAACCAAAAATGGATCTATGGCAACATCACTACTGAATGTTGTCAGCAGAGTGCGAATGCAAAATGATAGTAGTATGAGAATAGAGAATCTCAAATAACCAAGCCGACTTACCCACTAGACGAAACAGTACTGGCGGATAAGTTCATGGATATGTTTTCTGCATTCTATGCAATAATTCTAAGTATGAAAAACAAAATAAGACAACAGGTTAAATAATTTTATGACGAAAAGCATGTTAAGTTTAAACATTTTGTGAAAAATATGGTTACTCAACGATATAGAAAATCATGAAATTGAAATGCCAGGTTACTCACAGTTCAGTAGATATAGATTATTGAATAAATTTGCGGAGATGTCATATAATGTTAAAAAATAATATACAAAATCGAAGATAATGCGATTATTGATTTTATTTCTTTGCTGATTGATACAGCGATTTAAACTGCCTTCTACAGAATACCATATGTGTGCATGATTGATGATTTTACTTTCAGTAAGGATTTTCAATTTATGATTTATTACTAAGAATATAATGTTATTTTAGGAGACTTTAACAAACTTCTTAAATTTTAAATACCAAATATATCATCTAATCATGATTTACCACAGATTACAGAGAACCAACTAGAGATTCCGAATGCCTATAAAGTGTATATATGCAAGAAAAATTGGCTTTGTATTCCTGATACGAGGTTGTTTGTTATTTTAAGGAACTAAACCATAAAAAATAATCATTAGACGGAAGAATCCAACTGAGAATATTTTGAAGACCTAAGGTGATAAATATAATAACATATAAGCTGCGAACTAAAGGAGACAATATGATGAAATGTGTTATAATTAAGAGTATTAAAAACCGAGGTTAGATACGATCAATAATTAAATTTCTTCATTACAAATAACATTACTTACAAGATAAGCAGTGATTATTCTTGACCTAACTGAACATTAAACCAATGCCTGGCTACCAACTTCTTAACGGTTGCATAAAGAGAAAGATAAACTAATATTGCTCTCAAATAACACCAATAGTGAATTTATTTATGATTTAAAGGAGTTCTTTTGAAACTTAATATGAAATGCTCAGAAAGCAATTCTATGCGGCAGGATGGCTCAGTAGTTAGAGCACCAGATTCCGAAGCGACGTGCCCAGGTTCGAGTCCTGTCCGCGGCAAATTCTGGCCAGTACATGATGAGTTCCCAATAAGGACGAAACCGGTCTACTGGATGAAATGCCTTTTCTACACTATGCAATTCTTAGTTTATACTGACATATGTAAGTAATTAATGGGTCAGGTGTTTATATCAAGAACGCAACCTTGGTTATAATAATCATAATTAAATTGTCTGTTTAATCTGCAATAATTATAGAGTATCCATGGTTTTCAAGAACGCAACCTTGTTTATAATAATTGTTATCACCACCCGCGCAACCAATGTTCGTTTAATTCTATACCTGTTTTATCTAATGATTTACGTAATCAAGCTTAAATTGGTTTATCGATTGTGAAAATTTATTAAAAATAGTGATGGCAATTAGATTTAAAACACAAAAGATACATTTAGAAATAATGATTGGTCAATTGCTTTACCTACCTGTATCATTTTTAATACACTGTTCATTCTTTGTAAAGGTGTTGAATGATGGAATAATATATGAAAGTACACTAAGGGTTATTATAAGACTGATGACAAATATTTGTAAGCCAAAAAATGTAAAAGATTATAGATTCATTTCGACGATCAATTTATTATTAACTATTTAGCTCTATTTTACCACTAGACTGTTTTACGATCAAGTATGGAATTACGGAATTTGGTTTAATCATCAAAGACATCCTATTCATATAGAGCTATATCATTGCTATGGATGAGAAAAAAATTGATGCACTAATTTTTTTCACTGATATCCCAAAAATATTTTTACACTATATACTTTGCTGCTGGTATAACGGAAATTGGTTTCTTGGGAGCCAATACAATTATCTATATTGTTGAGGTATGGTAAGTAAATAATACAAAATCTCGACTTTTACGACTGACTACTGAAATTTCATGTTTATATTTTAAGTCCGATACAATACATTATAATATTTTGCGAAATTACCAAACAATGGCCACATCCTGAAATCTGCCGAAGACTTGAAACTTATTGTCCTATTTTATCGAATATAAATTTATTTTACTAAGTATAATATCATATTAAATATTAGCGACTAGAGTAGTTACTTAATATCAACTGGTTTGACGATTAATTAATAAATCCAAGTGTTAAAAATTAGTAATAAAACAGAATTTAATTATGTTAATCTTCATGATGTTACAATTCAAGAGGTTTCCGAGACCAAACTCCAGCAAGAAGATAAGGACGTAGAACAAATTATTCGGTGCACGGTTTCTGCTGGTAGACATATAGAGATAATTATTGGCTGCGATAAGAAAGGATGGGCGTTAATAAAAAGAAACGATTTATCGAAAGATATTCAGCTACAAATGTCTATCACTAGGATAGGACCTATATTTGAATACGAAGGCGCCACTTGGAACCCAACAAAATATTGTCAGCTAAATAGGCCCTATTTTGTTCGACGACTGGTTAAATAAAATGGGATTGGTGTTTATTTCAAGCTCGCAAACTTGATTTAAAATAGTTATCACCACCTGCGCAATCATTATGTTTAATTGTATCTATATATATATATATATATATATATATATATATATATATATGTGTGTGTGTGTGTGTGGCGAAAGGTACAATCAGTTTATGTTCGTGACTGCATAGAAATTTTGCAGCCGACATTTCCAGTCAAGTAAAATGTATGCGAGACTTTTATAGGTGAGAGCCGCATATCTAATTTTGCTTTTCATATATATAAAATGCGGATCGATCCTCGCTAGTCAGTTTGCTGTCGTACTCTGATGATGATCATGAAAGTTTGAAACGCGTCAGTGCGTGCGACTGGAGGTAATTTTGCTATGTTCTTTGACGACTGGTTAAATAAAATGGGATTGGTGTTTACTTCAAGCTCGCAAACTTGATTTTAAGAAATATGCTACAAGTTGTAAAAAGAAAAGTTCTGAAATGTATTAGCCAAGTAGAGTAAGAAATGTATGTTTGTTGGTTAAAGTTTAAAGTTTTAATATCATTATGGTTTAGCAGTTTATGTTACTCTAGAAAAATGTTTCATTTATATTAACAGACAGTATATGAGGCCTATAATGAAAAGACTTAGAACATTGACAATATCTGCACCATCTTAACTAACACTTCATATAATGGGGTAACTTGCTGTGTAATATTTTCCTTTTTCTAAAATATATAAATTTAAAATGAATTACGAATAGAGTTGAGGGTGATGCCTCCAACTGAGATATCGTTTAAATGACAGCGCAGAAATTAAAAAAATATGTCACCCAGGGGTCCTGTTATTTTTTATCACGACTATAACTTTGCATGGTTAAGCAGACGTACATTTTAACTCTCGACTATTACTACTTTTATACGGCATAACTGTAATATTAATCGACTACACATATTCAAATATAGATAGATTTACATTTTTGCATTCTGATAACCATGAGTGTGCCCTAGAGCTCGCAGAGATGGTATTTTACATTTTTTCAGTATAGTGTACTTATGATTAACTGACGTATTAATGCTTGTACATATTTTATATTGTGGTAATAATTTATTAGACATTATTATTTGTATTATTGTATGTATGTTGGATATTATCTCCTTACATCAAAATTAATCAATTTTTTGACATTTTCTGTTACTGCTAGTTTCTTAAACAAAGTTTATGTTTTAAAAATATCAAATATATTTTTCTTGAATTTACTTTATTTAAAATGTGTCATTTTCGGTTACTCATTGTTTACCTGAAAAATCACTTTTAGAGTTTTGTGTTAAGCTCAGTTTTGCTCTTGCTTCGTGCTTTCAAAACCATATCAAATACTTGTTTCTCTTAACTTACCCATTTGCATAACGATAATAATACTTTGTAATTCCTCACGTATAATTATTTTTAATTGTTATATTGGAAAGGATCTAAGATTGGTTAACGGGTAAATTGATTCGGATCCTCTATTTTAGGCACTTCACTTCCGCAAATATACCAACGGTGACCTGTTAAACCTGTAGCTATCCAACTCTGATTAGTATATAAAATTAAATTTTGTATAACGTACTGTTGAATTGCTCAGTGGTAACAGCAACAGATCATGCGAATTCTAATTTGAGGTAAGTTGGACATACGTCAAGTAGAGAGTTATGAGCCTCTACAAAAACTTTCTGCGTCAAATGTTTTCCATATCTTGTACAAATGTCTTTAATTAAAAATTTCTGATAGGTCCTATGTGGTTTAAATCAATACAAACAATTATTTTCTGTTCTATTGTATTCTTTTCTGTTCTATTGTATTCTTTTCTTCATTGGTTTAACTGCGAACAACAACCAGATTTTGAATGTGAAATGTTAGGTAGTCCAATGATAAAAATTAAATCTAGAAAGAAAAAGGATCATTTTCGATTGTCAATAGGAAATCTTTTACATTTACCGATGGAATTTATGAGTGAAATTTTCTAATTTTTTAACAATTTTTTATGTATGGTGCTATTCCAGCAAAAATTTTAATGTAAAGGCATACCCTTTGTCTAAAATAAAAAGACCAGCTTATCATAGATAGCTGCTGTCCAGAAAATTATTCTGTGCTTAATATTAGAACATCGTGACTTAGTTTTACCTGTTGACTTTGATAAAGTTCAAAATTGATTTACAAAACGTCATCCAATCACAAAAGATAGTTTGTTCATGTAGAATCCTATCATAGTTATAGATGAAATTTTTTTTCATTAATGATCTTCATAGATATCTCAAAAGCGTACGATTCTATTTCTTGTAATGCTGTAAGCTCAATAAAGGTGATAGTATATATTTTGAAACTGTCAAACTTAGCAATCTGATTAAAATAGTAAACGATGATGTCTGCTTAAAAGCGTAGCCACAATAAAATTAGCATTACTGATGGCCAGCTGAGTAATTGAAACATCAAGGGCAAGAGCACAAATAAGTCAGCAGGCTAAGATAATCAACGCAGAAGAAAGATGACAGCAGTCGAAGCCAACGAAAAAGTCAAAGTTTATTGCATTGCTTAATATTAATAATAATAATTATAAATTTTTATTTGGCTTCAATGATCATCTTGCCCAACAATTGAAACGGTCAAGGTACAATTCTAATGAATGGATATCTATCGTTGATTGAATTAGTAACTAGCAAAATAGTTAACGATAATGATAATGGTGAGGCTAATAGAATTTGTTAAAGCAAATTACTTTCAGCAACTTTGTGCTAGTTCTTCCTGAAGAATGATGAATTTCAATTGACTAGAATAGCATCGATTAAAATAAATGTCAGGACATCAGTGTCATATGCAGGACTTACTGCCTTTAGATGAACAAATATAGGACTTTATTAAAAGGCGAGGAAGAACGAAATTCAGACATCGACTGTCAGATTTCTTCGTCGTTATTTTAGATTTTCTGTTAGGTTGTTACGCGCGGCTCCGCGTTACAACCCAACGAGTATCAACTTCAATACGAATTCTGGTTTTACACAGTATTTCTCCTAACTGTGATTTTAGAAACAATATCTGTTAGTTTCAAGCAGTTTTAATTGAGATTTCTTGAATTGCAATTTTATTTGTAATTAATAGGTAATTGTTTAATAATATAAGACACCCGCGCGTAATACGCCGGTAACATGCAGGAAATTTATATGATTTAACGCTCAAAGCCAGGATTTATATATTTTGTGTTTTATCCCTTTATATATAATTAATAACATTTCAGCTAAGTCATTCTGGAATTATATCTTATGTTTTTCAATCACTCATACGAAAACCATCTGTTCTGCTAAGACATTCTGGATTTATATTTTGTGTTTTTCAATCACTCATACGAAAACCATCTCTTCTGCTAAGACATTCTCGATTTATTTATTGTGTTCATTGTGGCATTGCTTTTATGCCTAGATAGTAATCTTTGTTGACAATATATTATTTTGTTGCCGTCTAGAGCACGGTCAATTTTGACTAACAGTGAATTTTAATTTACATTGCAACATTGTGTACAATATACATATGATGATTCGACTTAGCCTTCTCACATCATCCATCGGAAAGTGATCAGATGTTAATCTATTTTTTCTCCGACGACCGCTACCAGGCATATATAGGAATGGCATAGCATCGTTAAATAAACAGCTACCCCTCAAAACCTCATACAATAACCAAAATTCCTCCTACAAGGTAGCTAAAATTATATGTAAAGATTTAACAGAGCAAATTATGGCAAAACTATAGAAAATGATAAGTTGTAGACAGAAATACCATTTGTTTTTAGAAATCGAGAAGCAATTTGCTGAATGACATAGCAGGAGGCTAGATTATTACGGAAGCAAAATTCGCTGGAATATGAGATGAGGTGTAAGACGCAAGATTTGAATAAATTGAGTTGCGGAGTAGGTTTTTATGCCTTGAAAGAGATCAAAAGGTCCAAGTTGAAGAATTTGGAAATATAAAGTACCGAAATAAGCTGTAAAAGAAACATGTTGCACGACAGAGAAAACCTTTTGATTGTGGTGCCACACATGGAAAAGGTAATTAATTTGTAAATAGTTTGAATAAAGTGTAGGACGATGTCTGATGATTTAGAAAAAATCTATTCCTAGCTGCTTGATCATTATCAAGGGAAAAATTTGCAGTCGGGAATGCAGGGATGGCGTCGTAGCCAAATGTCATCAAGCGAGTTTAATTTTAATTGAGTTTAAGACCGATTATGCTAAGGCAATAGTGCATAGAATATAGTAGCTGAGTGACTAGAGATGAGAAAGCGCTGGGCCATGTTGGATTACTGAATACTATTACCATGTCTTAAACATATTTCATCAGCTTGAACTGACTGTCTGCAGCCTGAACCTGTGCAAGTGCTGGATTAAATAGTGAAGGGCGAAGTACTGAAACCTGAAAGACTTCAGATAGGATTAAAACTGATCTTGAATGACTATTTCTGACTCTTACAGTCGTTTACCGGGTTCGGATATAGAAACTGATAAGTTTAAAAATACTACCGCATATATTTTATCTGAATATGGTGCATTAAGTTTCCGGGATCGGTACTGAATCAAAAATCTTAAAGATATCACGAAATAATTGAGTGCATTCATGACCTTTTAAAATAAAGGAACAATAGTGGTTTAGGACATTAGTTAAACTGTTGAAGGACGAGCGCCCATCCTGGAAGCCAGTTTCATCATCAAAAAAGAAGAAACAATTTCTTGGCATAATGAAAGGATAAAAAACGTTATATATGACCCTGTCAAATAATTTAGCAAATGCAGGAGCAATAGCTATTGGAAGGACATTTCTAAATTAAGAGATCGATGAAATACCATTATTGCGATAGGTGAGATCATCGAATAAAATCATTCCAAAGGAAGATTGTAAAACTCCAGATATCTGTTGATAACTCCAGCAATCAGAGTGAAGTAGTTCCAACCTAGGAGAGCAATAATGAAAACGGAGAAATATTGATCAAATTAGTGTTTTAATTTAATGTTCCTGATTTCTTAAACGACCATGATCGGCGGAAAGTGGAGCCAATATAGACTTATGATGTCCCCGTTATCGAAGACCTCATCAAATAGGATGAAAATGGGCTATGTATTTACAGCGTAACCCATATTATTTTCAGCAAAGTTTAAGTCGTCCGAACAATAGAAGTTCATGTTTGCATCCTTGGAACAGTCGTTTTTTGATTATAGCAAATTTTTACGGGAGTTGGCTGCCGTTCGTTTTCGTCTTCTGATGTCGTGCGCATGCCAGTTGATTATTTGTTTAATATGATTATCAAAAAGTCGGATTGCGAGAGCCTGGGCAAGTAACGTTGTGCTTAATCTGGAATTACGAGCAAGGTTGTCGCGCGCCTTCAATAATGTGCCTAATTTGTTCGTCGTGCATATGTACTAGTTAAAAGTAAGAGATGCTAAGTGGAAGGATAGCACGTTATGTACTTGAGAAAGCATAAAGAACTGTTATATGGGGTGATTAATTATCTTCAAAAATAACATTACAGAGTAAATTAAACTCTTCGCAATTGCCTGTATATTTGTATATTCTTTTTGGAGTAGAAGATAAAAGGGATAAAAAAATGGATATCTGAGAGTGGTCTAAATTTAATGAGATCTCACGAATTTGAACGTTGGTCACGTCTTTGTTCGAGAAGACGCAGTGGAGCATGGTTGTTTTCTCTGGCTGAAAATAGTGCAAATTAATTCAATAAGTTGTCAACACAGAGCCATAACAGCATATAGTTTTCTGCTGTAAAATTTTACCTGTAAGCAAGGGGAAGACGAAGGTCTCCCAGAACAATGTATTGGTCGGACGGTCGAGAAAAAACGTGGACAGCAGCTGAGCCCCACATATATCGTCAATTAAGAAGAGATTCGTAGGCCGATAGGCAACGCAGACAGGTAGGCTTTCATCAAGAATCACGAGATTAAATGCAATGAATTACAATCGTAATGAGTTTAAGGTAGTCAGATGCTTAAACATAAGAGAGGAACAGACATATGCAGCCAATCCAACACCTCGGTCAACATCTCTGACGCTTCGTTAAAGGAGTGCCAGTTAATGAGGAAAACATCATCACCTTATATGGTGAGAAACCCATCCACCACGATTAAAAATATGACTGAACGTAGCAGATTGATAATTATTGCTTAGATATATCAAGGGGAAATGTTTAGATCGGGATGGAAATACGTGCGGAAGACTTACAGCGAGGCTGGAGCGCGAACAGTGCCTGGTTAGGTTAATTGTACACTTATGGATGATAATTGAGATTTCATCATCAATCTGGACTTGTTTAGTTTTCCTTATTTCAGGCGGCCTCACAGCAGTGGGAAAGGTTCTAATTCGCGACGAGACCAGTTCAGATGGTGTGTCGTCACATTCCCGGGGGCGTTGGTAAAGTTGGAATAAAATGATATTGCAGGAATTAATTCAGTAGCCTGCTGAGCCATGTGGTCCTTACGTTTAGACACAGCATAGATAGAGCCAGTCGTCTTTAATTTCAAAGTCGTTGGATTCTGGACCACCACACTGGTTTTTATGTTAATTGGAGATATGAGTTTTGAACTAACACCGATAATTGGAAAAGCAGGTCTCCTGATGGAAATTATTACGTAACGGTCACGACCGCGACATCGCAGTGGGGCTTGGGTTGTTTTGGTGTAGTTTGTAGAATCACCGTGCGTGCTAGCTGCTAGAGCGATCACAAAAAAGAGGGCTCAACACGATCGTGGTGTGAGATGAAGCGTTAGCGATATTGTTCTCAATTAAAGAATGGCGTTTCTTACTTTTACTCGACCCAGGGTAAGTTGACCTGTTAGAGGAATTCGCTTCATGCTTGCTCGGTTTCAGCTGTAGCAATATGATATCATAATTTAATTTAATTTTCCTACCAATATTAGAGAAGATCAAGATTTGAGTGTTCCAAGCTCACCGTTAGACAGTCTTTTGTGAGAGGAAAGCACAAAAGCTCGATGCCTGCGTACAAAGAATTCATTTAGATGATGAAAGCTATCTCTAAATTGCTCGATCTTATCAAACTCGAGTTCTTCGGTCAAGAGTCGAAAGAGGGGAAACAAAGAAATAAATAGCGTTTCCTGTGATTTTGCAAAGCAACAGCTCTCGCAAATTTATTGAGAAAGTTATCGGCCTAGCTCAACAGGAATATCTGATAAGTGAAAATAGAAAGAATGCAAATCCGAGACAAGCTATTTGTTGCTGTAGATCAGCAAGATTGTATAGTAGTATGTAGTTAATTTGGGCTGTAGTTGGTGACGGTAGTTTCTGATTCATAATAGTGTATGTGATAAAATTCTAGGTTATTTGAAATTCTGACAGAAGGTGCAATGGGAAAATTTAATTAAATTCCAGTATAAAATAAATGAAAAAATATAAATATAAATTTTAATTGTAAAAAGTTTCGCAGTGGTGAGAAAATCTAAGGAGAAAATAAAAACGCAATTTCAATTTCAAATGAATGGAATCAACGAGCGAAACCACACTGGCTGGTGCATTTGATAATAAAAATTCCATTTGGATTGCGCGCTTCCACATATGGTTCAGTGTCTACAAATTAAAGTGCGTATTTTATATTTAATTAATTTCCATGGTGTCGGCGATACTTCTTGACTCATTTCCATTTCAATATTTAAAATTTAGAATAAATAGAATAGAATATTGTAACGACACAAATCAATCGCCGACATATTGCGTAAATTAAATTCAAATTTATTTACGTTGCACCAATGAAAAAAAAGCAAATTGCCGTTTAACCACGTTTAACCACGTTTAACCAATAGTATGCAAGTACACATATTGCATGCTATTTAAGCACGGTAATTTACCATGCAATCAGTTGGTCATATCTGCTTTCTGCCTCGTGTTACACATGTGCGTGCTGTCGGCTGTCAATACCTACGCTGGATAATGATTTGTTTCACCAACAATTGGCAACATTCGTGACTCACCGTGTTGCACTTCAGCCAGCAAGACGAGCCAATTAATGCAGAACTTCAACACACATGATAACAACAGCAGGAACCACAACCAGAGTCCACCCAAGGAACAGAACATCAACTTACATATATATAACTTACGCGAACGCCGCCAAGGCCCTCTTAAGGGCCCCCATATCAGTAACTAATCTCTATTCAGAGCACCTTAACCGAGTTTGTAACGTCGTACGGCATTTACTTGAAGCCGGGGCGTTTACAAAATTGGCGACCGCGCCAGGATATTGATTATTGTTCTGATTTTTTTGGTATAAATAAAATTGACTTAATTTTTCATCTATTTGGGATAAATAGATTGACATTTGTGTTTTCTTTACCCTGAACGTGGTTTTCTGGGAAATCTGTTGGGTATATATTCGTGGATTTGTGGGGATAATTATAATACATTGTCATCAAAGGCCAACTGGGCCTCTATTTAACTTTCCTACGTACGAAACGACACCGTATGTACTCGTCAAACTCAACTGTGGAAGCTGTTTGTGGGTAAGCGTTTCGTTAAAGTATATTTATATATTTTCATATTGCTTATAAATTTATGCTTTTAAGATCCCGTAAGATTGTTAAAATGTCAGGTCCAATTTTAGATATTGATGTTCCTGTTTGGGATGGAGATAGTGAGTTATTTTTTATGCGCGTAGACTCCGCTTTCTCCCCGTTTCCTGATTATGACAGTCATCAAAAACTGTCAAAGGTTTTTGCTAAACTACCTTCTGAATTGCAGCGACGGATTTATCCTAAGCTTGAGGCCATTAGGAAGCTACCTAATCCCATTTTGGGCCTACAAAACGAGGTAGAATCCTTGCTTGGACCCACGGAAACTGAGCAGATAATAAACAAATATGCGCAGTTAGATATGCCAAATCTTGGCCCCATAGAAATACTGAGGGAATTACGGAAACGTTGGTATAAAACCAACATTTCTGACCATGAGGCTAAGGTTGTTTTTATTAACAATCTTCCCCAAACATTAAAACTCTTTGCCAGACAGCTCCCAACACTCTCTCTATAGATGACTTATCTGAGAGATGTGAGTTAGAATATAGGGTTTTGGAACCCAAAGTGAATCCATTATCCTTTTCTTCACCTTCGCAAGATGATAGAATCTCCTCTTTAGAGAGAACAGTGGCGAACATGGCCAAAGTTCTAGAAGGTTTGGCCATTACCAATTCTGAGATAAATCAAGTGAATTCTCGACCAAAATTCGTTTCAAAGTCAAATTATAATGGTAGGCGGCGATCGAGATCTCCGCAATTATTTAATAAATATGCTCCAAAGAACTGGTGTTATAACCACCAGAAGTTTTTTTATGCTTGCCAAGTTTGTCTTTGTCGTTCCGAAGAATTTCCGAATGAGTGTCAATTTCCACAGCTGACGGAAAGGACAACAGACCACAGGCACAAGGGTGCATCAGTATCGGGAAACGTCTGGCGCAGGAAGTAGAAGACCGTACTTTCTGCACATCAACGGCATCAACGGCGCTACAGGGAAGAAGCCAACTACAATCCGACATCCCTGTCGACTCTTTTCGTCCACGCCGAATTTTTCACATATAGAACCAAACAGACAATGCCGGTCGCTATCACCAGCCTACTTGTTTGCATGACCCGGCCAAACAGCCAAACGAACTTCTACACCTTCTTGATTTCAAAACTGGCGAAGAGTACATCGTAGACACAGGTGCGGCAGTCTCAGTTCTCAAGGTGATTCAATGGCCGAGATGTCGCTAGGCGTTCTTCTCGCAACAGCTACAGGCGAGCCCATACCAACTTATGGCTGCCAATACCGCACACTCAACATGGGTCTACGACGTGAATTTTCCCACAACTTCATCATTGCCAAGGTCTCACATAATATAATAGGCCTTGATTTCCTTCTAAAATTTCAGCTCATTGTTGATCTTGCCAATCAAAAGATCATCGACCCCTCCACCGGACTTGAGCAAAGCTTTTGGACACTTACCTCCGAGCGTTTGGAGTTACAGGTCATTCAGCCAACGCCAGTGCATCATTCAGCACAGATATCAGCAGCCCTTCGAAAATACAAATCGCTTTTCGATCTTAACAAGTCAGAGCTACGAGTCTCAAACACGATGCATCATATCGTCACAGAAGGACAACCTATTGCACTCAAGAAGCGACCACTGGCTCCTGCTAAGCTGAAAGCTGCCCATGAAGAATTCTCAAAGCTTTTGGAAGGGGGAATCATCAGACCATGAAAAGTTCATGGGCGTCACCACTGCACTTAGTCTCTAAATCAAACGGATCGTACAGAGCCTGTGGAGACCACGTAAGCTAAATTCAGTGACAAAATCTGATGCATATCCTATTCCAAATATCAACACTTTACTTGAAAACTCAACGGCAGCAATTTCTTCTCAGTGATTGACCTCAGACAAGCGTACCATCACAAACCGGTAGCACCAGAGGATATCGAAAAAACTGCAGACATCACTCCATTTGGCCTTTTTGAATATCTTTACATGCCTTTTGGACTTAAGTGTACTACTCAGACATTTCAAAGATTCATAGACAACATACTTCGCGACGACTCTGCTTATTGTATGTCATATCTCGATGACATTATGGCATTCAGTCCAGATCTAGAATCTCATGCGAAACATCTACGAAATGTCCTCTCACGCTTATCCAACCACGGACTCAGGATCAATTGTGACAAGACGCAGATTGCAACTTCATCCGTCGACTTCTTAGGGCATCGTATCACGGCCCAAGGTATTCAACCTTGCCATCAAAGACGAATTCAATCAAGAATATCAAGTCACCAAGGACTTTGACCGATTTGCAGAAAATCCTGGGAGTACTAAACTATTATGGCAAGTTCCTTCCAGGCCTTTCAAAACAACTTTATCCTTTGTGCAGGCACCTGCGGAACCGAAATGGACTTAGCAAGAATTCCATCATTGCTTGGTCAACCGAAGACGAGGAATTACTTCGACTTGCCATCAACTCGTTAGCAAATGCCACAATGCTAACGCATCCAGATTTCGAAAAGCCATTTCTACTCACGACAGATGCTTCTGAATTCGCTATTGGAGCCACTTTGGAACAAGAGATCGACGGAGTTCGGAACCCTATCAGTTTCTACTCGCGTACTCTCCAACCAGTAGAAACGAGGTACGACACTTTCGGCCGAGAACTTCTCGCCATCCACGACGCAGTGCGCCATTTATCAGCATCATTGGCAGTAGCAGATTTGTTGTTTTCACAGATCATGCACCACTAGTTAGCGCACTTCGAAACGCAACTTTATCTATCGCCAAGTACCCTGCCGGAGTGGAAAGACAGCTTTCTCGTCTAAGCAAATGGCAATTTGACGTCTTTCACGTCAAGGGCAAACAGAACTTCATTGCAGATGCCCTGTCCAGGCCAGACGTCACTCTACGACCACCTTCGCCGTCACCATTCACTGTCAACTCCGTGGCACTTAGTGAACCTGCACTAACGCCAACTCTCCTGCGAACTGAACAACGCAGTGACATTCATATTCAAAGATCAATAGCCCGTCACCCAACCAAGTTCATATGCCGTCTGTGGGAAGACTTACCAATTGTTTACTTCACGGATACGCAGCCCAACAAGCCAGTTCTGCCGAACAGCCTTCAGAGAAAGGTTTTCGATTCAATTCACTCAATTTCTCACCCAGGAAGCCAAGCGACTGTCCGACTACTTACAGATCGTTTCTGGGGTCACAGACTTAGGCAGAATGTTAAACGATGGGTCTCAGAGTGTGCAATTTGTCAGAAAAACAAGATCTTACGACACACTCGTTCTAAGTTGCAACATTTTCGGTCTACTTCTCGCCTAGCCATCGTCCACATCGACATAGTTCATCTGACAAAGGTTCAAGGTTTCAGCTACCTTCTAACTATGATCGATAGATTTACACGTTGGCCTGCGGCATTACCTCTTGGCACCATTTCTGCAGACGAAGTAACTAACGGTTTTATCTCTGCATGGATATCCAATTATGGTGTCCCCAATGAGGGCATCACGGACAGAGGCACTTGCTTCTCATCTGATCGTTTCAAAACCACCTTGCGGTACATGGGATGCATCTTACGCCAGACGACTGCCTACCATCCCCAGGCTAATGGCATGGTAGAAAGAATGCATAGGGAACTCAAAGCTGCTTTAGCATCCTCGTCCATTAATGGCAACTGGGTCGATGCACTACCTTTAGTTCTGCTTGCCATGCGTTTCCGTATTTGTGAGTCCATTAAAACGTCTGCGTCACAACTCTTGTATGGCATGGATCTACGCCTGCCTAGTCAGCTCCTACGTCTACTACGGGCACAAGATGACCCACAAGACGAAGCTGCCCGCCTTCGACTTCATTTCGGTAACATGTCCGAACAGCAGCCGAGACACACGCCTCGTCCAGTCTTCGTTCACCCACAGCTCCACAGCTGCAAGAGAGTACTCGTTCGCAACAATAATGCTGTTGCACCACTACAACCCAAGTATCGCGGTCCTTGCCCGATTTTACTCAGACTACCAAAATACTTCATCATTATGCAAGGCGCTACACCGGCATCAGTAAGCATAGACAGGTTAAAACCGTTTATCGAACCACCTGATCCTGAGAGCGTTCAACCTTCTACACACGTCTCAGGCTCCGTCTGCCCACAATCTCAATATCCTGCTTTGTATAACGCGTAATTGATTTTTTTAAACATTAACATTAACTATCAAAATTTTTTTAACCTTACGTTATTTTTCGTATTTGTCTCACGTGGCATAACCAGCTGTTCTTAGCTAACAATTGTGTAGCATTTTTTAACAGTTCTTTGGTATTATGCCATCTCTGAGGCAATGTTCGTGTACATATTTTTATGCAGTTACCTTTGATTTTAATGTATATATTTTTACATTATAATGTATTTCTCACATGACATCACACTGCCTATTTTGGTATGACCAGCTACTTAGAGCTAACGCTTTCGTGTAGCAACACTAAGTAGTGATCAGCTTCATATCATGGTACAGGCCACTTTCAATGCATATCTCAAATTCATCAACTGCACAAAGACCACTCTACAAATGTCATGACCACAACGTCGAGCACTCTAGCTCCTTTGGTCGTATACAAACATTGACAACGATCCAACCTGCTTAGGTTTTAACTTAAACCTGGCAAATTCAGAGGCGATTTACCTCGAAATCTTCACGCTGCGGCTCCAAAAACTTACACTGCTCTATTTTGCCTCACGTGCTATGACCGTCCACTAGAGCTAACAATTTGTGTAGCAATTCCTAGTGGTTACCTGGCATCATATCATTGTTGAAGCAACCAACAAGCATATTTAAGCCCAGCAATTATGGTTCATCATATTTTTTGCTTAATTTGGTTCGAACTCTGTCATGCATTTCTTATCTAGCCTCGCAGAGAGGAATATTTTTATCTTTTTTTTTCAGAGAGGAAAGTGTTGTAACGACACAAATCAATCGCCGACATATTGCGTAAATTAAATTCAAATTTATTTACGTTGCACCAATGAGAAAAAAAGCAAATTGCCGTTTAACCACGTTTAACCACGTTTAACCAATAGTATGCAAGTACATATATTGCATGCTATTTAAGCACGGTAATTTACCATGCAATCAGTTGGTCGTATCTACGTTCTGCCTCGTGTTACACATGTGCATGCTGTCGGCTGTCAATACCTACGCTGGATATTGATTTGTTTCACCAACAATTGGCAACATTCGTGACTCACCGTGTTGCACTTCAGCCAGCAAGACGAGCCAATTAATTGCAGAACTTGAACACACATGATAACAACAGCAGGAACCACAACCAGGGTCCACCCAAGGAACAGAACATCAACTTACATATATATAACTTACGCGAACGCCGCCAAGGCCCTCTTAAGGGCCACCATATCAGTAACTTATCTCTATTCAGAGCACCTTAACCGAGTTTGTAACGTCGTACGGTATTTACTTGAATCCGGGGCGTTTACAATATCTTTATTTGGATTCAAACCATACATGTTCCATCGAATAGATAATATTATTGGAAAATGTACAATATGAAAAAGATATTACATCACAAAAATATGTGCAATTATTCTCATGTAGATGAGTAAATCTCACTGGTTGTACTGTACAATATATCAACATCAGAAAGTTCGGCTCTAAAGAGTACAATTCTAGAATTTTCCGAATATGGCCTTATTTAGGATCACCTTAACTGTATCTACTTACCTTGGGAAAACATATTGACGTCCGCAAATTGCCGTATTTGCTTATCTATTTAATTACATTATAATATTTTACATTTTTATATTAAAATATTTAAAATTAATCATTTAAAGCACCAAGAAAAATTGCGCAACATATAATCAATATTGGACTTAGTTTCCGCGCTCTAGGTAAGCATTCGTGATGTAGTATGCATTTTTAAATTTACGTATATTTAGGTGTAAAATACGCGTACTTTTTTCTTTAAAATAACTATTTATCTATTATGCTTATTCTATGTTGCACTCATCTCTAGATTTAGGCTAAAGCCAATTATTTTTTCAGGGATTAAATACTATTCCGATATATTTGTGTGCAGACTTAGATTCTTGATATGGCAACGTACGTTATTCTAAATTCTGTTGTTTTTTAATAAGATATTCTTTTTAACGTTTATTATCATCTTTCTTTGAAAATCGAGTTTCTGAAAATATCTTACGCCTGGTCTGCTTCTATCTGCAGAGTATATCTATTGCTTTCGAAGTTAAACACTTTGTAAATGATGCTGTGTCGTGCAGTGAGGATGTCTTCCGGAATTAAGTTCTGAATCAGAACCTCAATATTTTGTTTATAGATAAGCAATTTTCAGCAAAATTTATTCATGTATGGAATTGATTTGGCTTCCGCTTTTAGTTCCATACACCTTCTGACTATCCATTTCATATCACTTTTATTCTTTACTATTTGTAGCCCGACCTTATCATCATAGGCATCAATATTTACTTGGAAAAACTACGCTAATGAAAATTATTTAAAACATATTACTTCCATCTTCAAGTAACGCAATTTTTATGTGGTTCAGTTCGAAAGAATGAAACATTTAAGTATTAAATTTTTAAATCGCTTGACTTTATGATATAATTTCACACAGTCCTATCCAAAATAATTGAGTTTATTGTGTCCTTTGGCCATTATAAATATAACGCTTGATTTCAAAATGTCTTAAATGAATCTATTATGATGGGCTTAGTAATGATGATAGACTAATAAAGAAACGTTTGCTTCCACTTTGGTTTTTAGACAAACAAATGCGTTAACCTTTCTTCATAAAGACAATTCTGTGTTATCCTTTTTTCATTTTTATCAACTGACACCTGTAATATTACTAGGAGTAGCCAGATTTTAATTTTATTCAGCCACACTTCTAACTTGCTTAATAAATTCTATAATTTTTCTAAAGCAAACACTTGCTTTAGTCAGATTCCACCTCGTATCTTTTCGATGTCCCATACGTAATATAAAAGTGTACTTTAAACTAATTTCTATCGTTTATACTTAGAGTATAATACAGGCGCAAAATGTAATTGGTTTTTCTTAAAACAGTGAACAGAAATGCTTGTCCTAGTTAAACATATCTCTTGCTCGTTGTATGATTGTATGATATGACTTCTTGCCATCGTTTGAATTTTGAGTCTTGTCACTACTTTGACAAATTATTATTATCAGAACTCTTCAATAATTATAGTCCTTCAGGTTATAGATACTGTTAATCTACCGACAGTATTTTTTGTACTGCCAGCTTGTGGATTTTCACTACGTTTTTTCATGGACATAAGATTTATTATTCCGCAAAATTTTTATTTAGACGGGCAATTGCAACACAGTTGGTGTAGACATTAGTGCTGTAAACAGCTGATACTTAATATGTTTTGGTTTTTTAATCGCCTTAATTTAGGCATTTTTATTGTATTTTATAATTTATAATATAGGATTTATGATCTTATGTTATTTCGATTCTTGAACTTGTCATCCCAGTCTCTTTTCTCTTCATTAGTCTAATTACTGCCAGTCATATATTTAGTCGTTATACGTTAACTTACGGTTTATTTATGTTAATATATGAACAATTTTTCGCGTGCGTGTTATTTATTTTAAGTGTTAAAACGAATTAAGTTATATAATAATGAAAAAAGTATCTGACAACAAAGTCATTTGGCCCGACATTTATAAAGACTAATATGAAAATCAAGATTGAATTATGTATAGGTGAATGAGATAGTGTCTTGCTATTTTATGTTATAATTATAACGGTGGGATTGGTATGAATTGAGAATGAACTCTTTTATAGCCTTGCCTCGTGTAGATAAATAGAATAAACTGCAGTTATAAGTATATTTTTAGATTGTATGATTGACAAAAATATAATTAGTTTGATAATCAAACTAGATATGGGGAGTGCAAAACAACATATAGAATATGAATATCATCTGAAATTGAGAGGTGCGAAAGCCTACGATAGACCAAAATATGCTTCAAAGCAATTCTCTACTATGTAATTATGTACAGGAACAAAAAGTTGGCTAACGTTTTAAATTTTCCATGCCACTGCAAAAAATCTTTTTCTATATATGAGAATTTTACGAAAATATCTAGAGTTTTGATTATTTTACAGGTTTACTGACAATAAAGCCTGCAAAAAATATTTAAAGGTTTAAAATCAAAGAATTGGAGAGTTGGTTAACTAAAAGACGGCACTTTTGGGTATTTGGAGAGAAGCTATATACGCTTCCAGTGTGAATTGTCCTTGAGATGTCAGGCAAGAACTAGGAATTTAGTTTTTTGAAAAGGTTTATGACATTGTATTAGAGTAAGAGATTAAAAACATGTAGACTTTATTGAACAGATGGATATTAAGTCACTTCTAAGGGAATATTTATGAGATGAATATACTTAAGTGTGTTACAGCAGAAGTTGATGTGTGACAAAAGCTCAATGCCATTGCTTATCTGTGAAAACGAAGTGGAAAAAATCATGTTATTATTAGTATATCCCGATAATTAAACACATGACAATAGTCTTATTTCAAAAAAATAGCAGGCGTTCTATTTGTAAAGATGCTGGTGGGGCATGAAAGCAGTAAAACACTTTATGATAATACATTTTATGAAAATAAAATATTTAATGCAAATCATCTTGAAGAGATGACATAAAACTTTAATACGTATAAGACATATCTCGCTTAGAACTTTAGATAGGAATTATTCAACTATTGATTGCGTAGGTGGTAATATCAATTCTTTAAATGAAGTTTTCGTTCTTTATTTAAAGAATTAAGATATAAATGTCTGAAAATGGAACACTAAGACGTGTGAATTTAAACAGGTAATAACTATATGTGTTATACTGTCGATCTGAACTACATATGAAATGGAGTAAATAAAGAAGGAAGAAGTAAAATGTTTTCCCCATACTTCATGAGCCTAGTTCATTCTGCGCAACGATTTAGGTCTACGAAATAAAGCGCGCTTTTGAACAAGTGAAGATTAATTGAAAGCCAGAGAAAAATCACTTTCCCACTTAAACTACTTATGCTGTCAATTGTTGATGCGTATCTGAGATAGCCATGTTAAATATAAATGGACCCAGGATGAAAACTTGTTGGAAACTTTACTGATCTTAGCAGTGCACGGTTTCCAGTTTTAATCTCTAAAAGTGATGGTATTATTCTGCATACAGATATTGATCAGGGTCGGAAAACTCCTGCGAATTCAAATGATGAAGGGAGCTGATATTGTATAGATGAAAGTAATAAGTTTAAAGAATAGAGATATCTAAAAATAACAAATAGCAATCTCTATCCAAGGTTAAAAAAGAAAACACCCATGGAAAATCAATATAAAGTTTGGATAACGTGAATGGCCTCGTGGGAATCCATTCTGATTATCTACGTAACATAACCCGACCTATGCATGATGAAAGGAACATAATGTACTATAATTGAATTGATCAAGAATTTTAGTTTAAGCAGGAACATCTTCATTTAGCATTTAATCTTTGAAGAGGAATATGGATTGTCTTTTTATAAAAATTGACATAATCAAAGTGGACAAAATTAGGTGGGATATTCGAGCTCAGTATACAAATATGAAATATATCAATATCGAGGGAAAAATGACATTCATCTGAACGCGAAACCATGTGTAAATTTACATCAAACTGATTGACAAGGGGTTAGCATTTTATATCTTAAAGGGTCCAAGCAATAAACGACGGCGGAAGAAAATCCAGCGAGGTGTAATCCTGCATATAAACGACATTTGGGAAGCATCAAAAGTAAGGCAAGATAATATCTTCTATATGCATAAATAAATTATAAGAACATGTAAATTCAAAGTTGATCTCACCTGAAAAGTTGATGTCAGTCTTTTGGGACCGGTTGAACAACTGACTATTGATAAGAGAAAATTGTAGTTTAGGCACAGAAGCTGACCTTATGTGCTTATAGTTGCTTTACTTGTTTGTACTTAATGGGTCTGGTGTATATATATCAAGTTCACAACCTTGATTATAGTAAATGTTATCATCGCCCGCGCAACCAATGTTTGTTTAATCAAGATAGAATATTGTCGGAAAGTAACTGCCTGATCTAATCAAACTCATTGCAAAGAGCCACGAAAATGCCCCAGCTTGTGTTCTTACAGCCCATCAACTAAAAAAGAAGCCGTTTATAGCAAGATCGTTTAGTAGATGGATTGCAATTTCACCGTGGTTCATACCCGTGAACGTGTGATATTATGGCTGCAATGTTTATAAAGGAGAGAATACAATTCAAAATATTTGAATCCTGCGTCAGCAAGGCGACAAATTGAAAATTTAATTAACGGCAGAGACAATGAAGAGATTAGACTCCGACGACAGATGTCACCAGTTACGGTTGGTTATATTCGCGTTATCAGTGACGTAAAGCTGGTGATCAAGGACAATTAAAATTATAGAAGGACCTCGGCCTTATTAATGTTAACAATGCGATGGGAGTTATGGAAATGACAAATAGAACAAAATAAATAAGTGCATCCTTTCTAGACAAATTTAAATAATAGAAATTTAAAACACTTATTCGAAACAAAATACATGCACATGGCGAAAAATTTCTCAAATAAGCATTCACTCTACTTTGTAATCGAAAGATCTTGGCACCTTGCAAATGTGAATAACTTTAAATGTCTAGCAGCGCGGAGCAATAATATGTAACTGCAAGATATTTTTCAAAAGGAGAAGATACGTCGTATTGATTAAAAAACATAGAAGCCATAATTTGATCAATGTATGGGAAAATGGATATAAAGTTTAGAAAAGTACTTTAAAAATTTTAACTAATAAATCTAAAAGGCTTCGGCGCAGTATCGCACAAACAGCACGTAAAACTAGCAAGCTTGCGATCTTGGACCACAGATTTTGATAATTATGCCTCTTATGATATGATAATGCCATAACTCTGGAGCTCGTCTAACCACTTTCGGTCGTGGAATTATAGAAGCAATGGCGGGTGAAAATAAGGACATGTATGAAAGTTCTGAAGTTATGCATGAAATAGTCGGTGTTGATTTTTTGTTGGCAAGACTAAATTCGGCACTTATTTTTGCATGGCGACCGAAGATGTGTCTACTGCATAAAACGTCCTGACTGAATATCGTTGAGAACTAATTAATAGATAGTAGCGAAAATTGAGAGTGAAACCGTTTGATTTCGTGTCGACTGTTTGACTTAATAACTTCAATTTGATTTCGCTTTGTAGAATTTGTCGCATAAGAAATCTGGTAACTATGGGCGGACTAATGAACATACAGGTATGCAGCCAACGAGGAATGTTGGCCTTCCAAGAAAAGGATCTGCGCCAGGAGCAAACCCATTGAAGATAGTCTTGTGGTCAGAATTATAGGACTTGTGAGAAACATGCTACTAAGATACTGGAAGCTGAATAAATACCCCTCCCCATTTCAAGAAAGAATGCCGAGGTTTATATTTCACTTTGTTGTTCTCACCGGTGGTCCCGGTAACCAATATTCGGTATTTTTAGCAGATTTCCATACAGATTTATCCTATTTATTCAGTTTGAACTGTCAAATCAGATAAGATGACAGATGCTCTGTCTTTGATGTCATCGAATTCTGCACCATCGAACTTTTACGACGTGTCAAATTCAAATGTATGCCCATCACACGATTGGATTTCTTGAAGATAGACAATAAAGTTGCGAATCTCTTTACCCAATCCTGCTTTAAAAGGCACTGCGTAGGTGACGTAATAAAAGGATTACGCTTGTTTACGTTTCAAAACACGTCTCCCTTACATGGCTTTCACAAATCTGTCGGTCTGGCCTAATCGTTCCATGATATTTTATTGTTAGGATATGTTTTCTTGAAAAACGTCTATAAAGCCTGAGATATATATTTTCTGATATTTAGAATTATAATTAACCTTCACCGCAGATGCCAGTCATATCCACAGAATTGAATTGGAGATATATTGAGGATTCATAACGGTTTTTTGTTGAAAAGTATGTTTAAAATAATAATAAACAAGTAATCCAAGCTAGAAAATTGAAAATAATGGTCCAAATAACTTATTTAATCTGCTCGTTAGCATTTGGAACGCAATATGTCTTCAATAAAATGCGCTTATTGGGTGACACTATAGTTGAAATGGTAATTTCAAATTTATTTAAGTCAAAATGATGTCATTTAATAATAATAATAATAATAATAATAATAATAGTAATAATAATTTTACTAATAAAAACAATTATAAAAGTAATAATAATAATAATAATAATAATAATAATAATAATAATAATAATAATAATAATAATAGTTATAACAATATAAGTAATTATATGAATAATTTGAATATTAATATTTTTATAACGATAATTATAATAATAATGAATTTATTTGCCAAAAATGAAGAGTTTTGAAGTTTTTACTTAATTTATCTATTTGTTTTTAAAACAAACTAGGTTTTTAATAGTGCGTAAGTTAAAAATTGGAGGATCGTACCAAATGTATAAAAGTATTGAAATAGTTGTATAATTGAGATTTATAATAATAAAATAGAACCGATTGGAGAAATGCGAATAGAAATTCAAGTAGGTGAGCAATGTTGATAGTTAGGATTTTTAATTCTATCAGGTAGTATGAGCACACGACAGTTACGGTTACAATATTTTAAATGATTTCTTAACGAAAAAAATCGCGGCAAGGTACTAAAAACAACGACAAATTTTTTCGATAAGTTTTCAGAATGAACGATAGGTATACATTAGTATAAGCTCTACTCTGAATCTACAGAGTTCACGACCATAAAATTTAATAATAACAATAATAATGATAATAATAATAATAATAATAATAATAATAATAATAATAATAATAAGGGGTCAAGTAAACAAAAATTCCTTGGAGATAGTAAAATTCAGACTAGCTTATATTAATAATTATGAGTAATAAAAATATTTTAAAATTCAATAAAAAATATAACATTTAAATTTTTACGAACAGTCTAAGTTGGTAGTATGCTATTTGACTGGCTTGAATTTAAATAAAACACACATTTACCCTGGCGAATACCGCTTACAATAGCTTTTCCGAATATTACAAAATGCATACTTGTATAAATTGCATTACTTCCGCCTCAAAACATAAAAACCAGCCTATAAATTCAACGAGGACTTATTTCAAATCTTTTAATTTAACTAAACCAATTTCGAAGCCAGAACATACCCTAATTGTCGGAGACCATGTAGATTTACGTTTTCGAGTAACAACAGATTAAAATAACATTATGCATGTGCTGAGAATTATTCCATTAAGCATTATATGTTCAAGTTTTTTTAGAAATTAAAATATACTGGTAAAGATGGCGGCAATAACATGTTCTCCGAAACTTTAATAAGACTTGGACATCGGACAATATGCTTCCTTATTAAACATTTCGGACCAGATTAAACTCACTGGAAGTACATTTTTATGAATGAGTAAAAAAAACAAAGACAAAGTTTTCTACAACATGTAAAGGAATTGAAAACAATTTTTGAAATATAATCTTTTAATTCTGGAATGTTCTAATGAAGTAGGACTGAAATGTGACCAAGTAGAAAAGGCTTTATTGAATTATATATTATATTAACTTGGTAGTGATTCGTAAGCAGTGTCTTTATGTTGACTAGTATGTGGTGGTCAACGCCTGATGCACCACCTCAGATTGCTTCATCATACTATAGCTGATCCGTCTCCAAAGTCTATTTTCTATACTTCAGGCTAATTCCCGTCTACCGATTGCCCGTCGACCAGATCCGGCTAGAATTGGATGGCCCGAGTCCCAAAGGATGAAGGCAAGACAACAAGTGACGGCGTTAATGATGGGATTTCGAGACTTAACATAGCAAAACAGTATTGGCTTAAATAGCCTCACCGTACAATTGTTCAGAAAATAATGGAATAATTTTCGTAGTAACAAAATCAAATGTTAAGCATGTAAACCAAAAGTTCACATAGAAAAACATTACATAATAGTTCCTACGCCGATTTCTCGCTTTCACTCTCTTTCTCTGTACGCCATTCTAGGTGAACAAATAAGTGGTGAATCACTTAAATTAATTACAGGTATTATATATATATATATATTTACATATCTTTGACCCAAAATTAAGAGCTTAAAACGCTTAGAACGTGGGCGGTCAAAATAATTCATGGCCTACATGAACACAGATATTCACATAAAAATACAACTGATTCGTTTCTAGGTGATACAACCAGTAAGCATATAAAAATTATACATATAGCAAGAGCTAAGTATGCAACCAATGAAACCGCTGGCGTTGTAACTAAAGCCAATACAAAATTACATGATAATGATAAACTAGTCACTCGTAGTATTTAACCAGTCGTCGAACAACCTAACAAAACTACCGCCAGCCGCAACGTACTGACGCGTTTCGACCTTCCATGATCACCATCAGAGTACAACGGAAAACTGACTATCGAGGATCAAACCGCATTGAATATATATGGAAATCAAATTTAGATATGCAGCTCTCACCTCTAGCAGTCTCGCATACATTGAACTTGACTGGAAGTGTCGGCTGCACAATTTCTATGCAGTCACGAACATTAACTGTTTGTAGCTTTCGCCACATATACATATAGGCAATACAATTTAACAATAATTGTTTGCGCGGGTGGTGGTACATTATTTAAATCAAGTTTGCGACCTTGAAGTAATCACCAATCCCATTGTATTTAACCAGTCGTCGAACAAACATAACAAAACTACCGCCGGCCGCAACGCACTGACGCGTTTCGACCTTCCATGATCATCATCTGAGTACGACGGCATATTTAAATTTGATTTACATATACATTAAATGCGGTTTGATCCACCCTAGTCAACTTGCTGTCGTCCTCTGATGGTGATCATGGAATGTCGAAACGCGTAAGTGCGTTACGGCTGGCGGTAGTTTTATTATGTTGTTCGACGACTGGTTAAATAAAATGTGATTGGTGTATACTTCAAGCTCGCAAACTTGATTTGCAGATTTGTTACCACCACACGCGCAATCAATTATTGTTAAATAGTCACTCGTAGGTCGGTAAAATCTTGAATCCTGTCCATTTTCAGGTGAAAAGATTATTGGCCTTGATTGGTGGGTTCTCATTTGTCCCTTCATTTTTGAGTCGAGCATCAGTTGCTTGTCTGAAAATGACGTTGGAGCAAGATTTTCAGACAAGCAGCTGATGCTGGACACGAAAATGAAGGGCCAAGTCAGATCCCATCAATCAAGACCAATAGTCGTTGCACCAGAAAACGGGCAGGATTCAAGATTTTACCGACCTACGAGTGCTATGAACTGTCCCGCACAATAAAAATGCGGTCAAATCCACAACAAGAAGGACAGTACTGAGCAAAAAAACTCAACATTTAAGAAATAAGTCACTCATTCAGATAGGCATCTGAACTACTATATATTGATTTAGTCAGGCAGTCTACTCTTTCTAGCCGCACTACTACACAGTAGATATAGGGTTCAGAAGCTACCGCAACGAAAGATGAATATCAAAATAACCCAGGATGCTTCGAGCTTTTTGCGCCGGTGACACATGGCTATATATCATCAGCATTCTTGATATTGAATTTTTAATTATCTGTTCGCTTGTTTGCAGGATATATTATTTTTTGTATCTCTTCTAGCTCACATTATCATTATTTATTTTAAAATATACATAATAGAATTACGTATAACTAATAGAATGAACATGACAAAGTGTTTCAAACCACTGTTGTTAAACCACAAATTAATCTACCTTATTTTTTGAAATTTGATTGCGCGAAAGCAAATCGCGGAGATTCATTATCTGTAAACCTACTTTAAATAATTGTTGTACTCACTCGCGCAAAAAACGTTTGCTAAATATAACAACTTGCTTAAATTTAATGAATTTTGCTAACATGCGCCGTTCATTATGGAAAATTAATTTTGTTGCTAATATTCAAGCCAAATACAACGTATGTGAGACTACTGAGAGAGAGAGAGAGAGAGAGAGAGAGAGGGAGAGAGAGAGAAAGAAAGTTAATTTTTAGTTTTTCAAAACTGCATATCTAGTGTTGCTAATTCAGTTAACTGTTGTTCTCTCGTGATCACCGAAAAAGTTAAAACATGTTAGCAGTGCAGCTAGTTGTAGTACTGTTGTGTTATATGAGTTTTCTGTCTATCCAAAGCCCGCAAGTGTGATCTGCATGAAATAAAATTAAGATAATAAGACGTATTCTCTTTTTTTAGGCCACCCGGTTTTAAAATTGGCACAATTGCAGGTAGTATCGAAGGGAATTTTTTGAAGTGAAGAAGTTTGAGCTATGCCGTTTCGCTAAGTCATCATATGAGTTTACCTGCGTCACGCATGATTGCTCATTTGATGCAGGTGGGCAAAGGCATATAGTCTTTTGCTAAATTCTGTATGCGTGTGACATATCTTAAGTAATCGTTTGCAAAGAACAAGGTGTTATTAATCTAAGCCTGTGCCACTGGCCTTCTAAATCAATTAGTCAAATGGTAACATGAATGGTTAAACCAATCGCATTTACAAAAAGATAAATCATTTGCGAGCATCTGATATGGAGACAATATTGGAAGCCTAATTAAAAATAGTCAGGAGTAAAAAATTGGAAATAAAGCAATTAAAACGAAATAGTTAGTTTAAAAACGCGTGTTTACGATAGAACATCTAAACTATGAAAGGATTACACTAGAAAAGAAATAAATACAGTTATTATAAACAATATGTCAAATTGTAGTTGTTAGCACATTCATTCACTATTTAGAATTAAACCTCTTATATAAAAAGCAGTCGTCGTACCAAACTTGCCTGTTAGGTGCCTGAGTGATATTCCAGTAATTTTTGATCGTGATTATGTTGTTTTAAAAAATATTTCAAATTGGCTAGCGACATAATTGAATTAGGTTCAGTTTAGAATAAGAGAGATGCTGGAAATTATTTATCGTTCCTAGGTGTGCATTTAAGGTAGAATAAATTAATAACAAATGTGCCCAGTTTCGAACCCCGTCCGCAACAATTCCTGGACAGTAACTGAAGAGCTCTCAATAAAGACGATAAACCGGTCTACTGGATGAATTACCATAATCAAAGTTGTGATCTTGATATGAGCACTTGACCCATTAATTACTTAGATATGTCAGTATAAACTAAGAATTGTATAGTGTAGAAAAGGCAATTCATCCAGTAGACCGGTTTCGTCCTTATTGGGAACTCATCATGTACTGGCCAGAGTTTGCCGCGAACAGTATGTGATAAGTTCCCAATAAAGACGAAACCGGTCTACTGGGTGAATTGCCTTTTCTACACTATACAATTCTTAGTTTATACTGACATATGTAGGTAATTAAAGGCTCAGGTGCTTTTATCAAGATCACAACTTTGATTTTAGTAATTGTTATCACCGCCCGCGCAACCAATCTTCGCTTAATTATGCTTAGTTTATATTGCAAATTTATATATAATGGGATTGGTGTTTATATCAAGCTCGCAACCATGATTTAAATAACAGTTATTTTCACGCGTAAAACTAGTGATCGTTTAAATATTTAAATGTCCAATTCAATACTACTTCCAAAGATAGCACGGTTGTCTATTCTTTAATGAGAGATTGGGGTTGTTTAAATGTAATTTCAATTCGTAAGAGTTGTCATATAAGATCAATCTGAAGGAAAGGTTGACTAAAATAACATTAGTTAGTATATAATGGAAAATTACGCAACTGGTTGCAGGGTGGCTCAGAGATTAGAATCACAGACATCAAATCAAATGTGCTCAGATTCGATTCCTGCCCGCGGCAAATTCTGGACAGTACTTGAAGAGTTTCCAATAAGGACCAAAATCCCGGTCTAATGGATGAGTTAGCTTTTCTACACTTTACGATGCTTACTTTATATTGGCAACCCTGATTTAAATAAAAGTTTAATAATTGTCAGAGATGTCTACAAACAGTATCTATTTTTCGGTATTTATTTAATTTTGATTCCAAATGTAAATATACATTGCAATTAGGCATCTAAAAGGCCTGAGTATTAGCTCTTCCAGTAGGTGTCTTTCTACTTTAAAAAATCTTCTTCATTGCACTTCTGGGAACGTTAACTAATTTCTCTAGAGTAAACCGAAGTTCAATTATTTTGTTTGTTTCTTTTAGGAATCTATCCTACACATTTTCACGATAATTCTATACTATTAATTTAACTTTAAGAAACCTAAGGAACAAATTTGGCTTGGTCGGTGTCTACTCAAATTTATATTTTTTGTAAATAGTGCACAAAGATATTATCAGTGGGAATTTGACTTATTCTTTATAGAATCTTAATTTATTACGTTTGATGTGCACACCTGTAATAATTTTATATTTTTACCGTAAGTAAATTTATTTCGTTAAAACCACTTTAAAATGTTTTATCTCTCTTATCTGAGTGCTTCGATGTCGGCACTTCATTTCTTTTGACGCCTTCTGAATAGATTTTTCTATATTATCTTCATATCAGATACACATAGGCTATTGAAATTTAGATATGTTTGATTGCTTTTTAAAATATTGATTTCAAAAAATTTTACTTGATTTAGTAGCCTAGCAATATAAGCTTAAAAAATAGAACCACTGCTTCAGATTGGTTTCGTGCACATCGAATTGAACAAGGTAATACAAACCGTGGTAATATCGCGTCCAAAACACAAATAGGCATGACGGTGAATAAATTTATTAGTTTATGCCTGAATTTATGTAAAAATGTAAATAGCTACAGGTATATGCATACTTCAGGCTTCATTCTAGCATTTCCTAATTTTGGCACGTGTTGACTAAGCAAAATAGAAGCCAGAGTTGATTAAATGCTACATTAATTAATTAAATCAAGGTTGCGAACTTGATATGAACACCTGTCCCATTATTGTATAATGTAGAAAAGGAAATTTATCAAGTAGACCGGTTTCGTGATAATTAGGTAACCGTCAATTGTTTGCCGAAATTAGTGGCGATCGGAGCTCGAGCAGTGGCATATTGGCATCTGCATTTCGCAATAAAACCCCTATGCTGCCCCTTCCACACTCTACAATCACTTTGAAGTCACACACAAACATTTGCTTTTGGTTAGCCTTTTCATCAGGTTGAACCTGTTTGACATTTTTACGACATGAAAGTTTAACTAGCCACCCTCGAGCTGTCATTATAGAACAGACACCATGCGACCAGGTGAAGCGGTACAAAAATATCGGAAGTTTGTAGTAATTAAATTTAATTTTATGTTAGACAACAAATTAATAATTTTTTAATACTTTTTTTCGAGTAATTCATAATAAAGTGGGGGATTTGTACATTCGAAATGACCTGCGTATTTTGCGGACGATATTGACAACCGAAATTCTGCTTGTCTCCTTAAATAGATTAGCAGTTATCATTTAGTCTTTCGGTGGGACATTCGCACCCTATAAATGTAACTTACTTATACACGATCAATCATCAATCTCTTCAACTCGATTGCTTCAAAGTGAGGATCTGGACGTAGTTGACAGGTTTACTTATCTTGGCAGTTCTGTCAATAATTCGGGCAATATTAATGACGAGGTGAATAAGAGAATCGCGAAAGCAAGAGTAGTCGTCTAAAACCTTCGCCATCTATGGAAAAATCTTGAATATCTTTCTCTGGCTTAGAGTTCGTATGTGAAATACATCTGTACGTTCAAATTTTGTATGGGCTACTTAAACTTGATTTTTTAGAGTTTCAAATTTGAGACGCTTGCAAGCTTTTGACTACCGTTGTTTGAGGCATAGACATATAGGTTACTACCAACAGATGAGCAACGCTGACGTCCGTTGACTTATTTTTTGGAGCTGGCAATAAATGCTCCTCGTTAGGCCAACAAATATAGCTCCACCGCGTGTGTTGGCTTTAGTAAGCTGTCCGTATGCCTAGTATTTGTTTGCTTAGTAGAACTCTATTATATCAGCCAGCGCCAGATTTGCGTAATAAACAAGGTGGACGGATTTTGAAATTGGCGAAAGCAGCCAATTTCATCTAAGGTCAAATTGGTTTGTATAAGAGCCGTTAGCTTACCAGGATGAGATCGAATTGCGCATCGTATTTCTTGATTGGAATCCCTTTTCGTTGTGCTATCGAATCGAAATCAGTGGTGATCTTGTTGTAGATTTATGGTGAAATAATCTACTAAACATTCTTGACCTAATTGGGCAGAGTTAACTGTAAAGTTTAGCCGAATTTGTGAAGCGATACAGACAAGAAAGCAAGAAGTTTTATTACCTATGCTTTAAAGCGGACTTAGCCGTAATGATGTGTATGGAGGTCTAGGTTGCCCCATTTCTATGAGTTACAAAGTTAGATGTATTCACTTGACCCAGACACTCCGTTAACAAGTTTATGTTCGTTTTAAATTATTATTGTTTTATTTCCTTTTTTTCTTTTGAAATTATTCTTACCTATTTTTATAGTCATTTTATTATTCTCATTGGTAAATGAATGTGAATCCTAAGTTATTGAAGACTGTTTTATTGATGTTGATGGTGGATGCACGTCAGAATGCGCATTTTCTGTCACGTAGATCTATATAAGCTTGTTTTTAATTACAAGTACACTTAATAATTTTTTCTGGGTTGGAGAGAGGTAGGGAAAGCTAGGGAATGGTGAACTCAAATAGTAAGCTAGGTTAGTCAAGATTTTATTACCGTCAAAATAAATACATGGATTTAGTGAAGAGAAATAACCATCAGTGATTGAGCATCAAGTTGGGAAACCTATAATGGGCGGTTCAGTATGGAATAGTGGGGAAGTATCATTGTCGTCCCAAACTCACAGAGAACAAACAGTCTGTGATGGCTTAAAGCTTCTAGTCGGTGAGTATTCGGCAGACGCTGTAAACTACCATGATAACCAGCTTCTTTAAATGCTGTCGTAAGAGAAAAGTTGTTTCTAAGACACCCTGCACGAGGAAACACGATGCTCTTTTACGCAAACTTTATGCCTTTTCACAAACGAGAGTTTTACTTGCAGTACAGTAGTGCAAACAGTTCGTTCTATTGTGTTAATTACGAGTTAGTGACCTGAAACAGAATTTTTGTTATTGCTATGTGAGTCTCCTGCACTAATTAGCATTAACTATAAAATGTTGTTTGTTTTTTGATTGACTCAAAATGGAATCCAAAAATTGTTCTCTTTCACCTGAACATATGATATCTGCACACCTTGTTTTATGTATTGATTTCATTCGCATTTTGCTCTGATTGCTAACAGTAGAAATATAAACAGTTTTGCACTATTTCGTGTTAAGTTAGATAACATTTCGCAGATCCATTTCAAATTGGCTTCCTGTCTATCGATTGTAACTTATATTTTAAAAATACTTGCAAATAGTTTACCTAAAAGTTAAAAAGTTATGAATTTGACTAAAAAATAGATGAACTTCTCGTAGCGGCCAACACTTATTCATAATTTTCGCGATATAAATCAGTTTGAAGTGTTAGTAGCTTTACTTAATGTAGCAGTAGAAATTGTTTTTTTTGTAGAAGAAGTAATGTGAAATGTAGCAGATATTTTAGTAGCAGTAGTATTAGTAGTAATAGTAGTATTTACGTACTGTATATTGCTATGAACTTATATATATGCAAGGAATCGTGTACCAGGTAAAAAATTAGTTCATATAGCACCACCAAATACATACCACATTCAGCATGATCAAAGATTATACTCTCATGTACGCTTAAGTTTTATGCTTATTAGCAACTTTCAGTAGGAGTCGGTATAGTGTGAGATATTTGGCCGGTACAAATTCCTATACATATGTGTATTCAGGGTCTTCGACAATGCGACTTCAAATCTGACTCACTATGTATAATATATATATATATATATATATATATATATATATACATATATATATATATATATGTGTGTGTGTGTGTGTGTGTGCATCGATCCTGGAAATAGTACCAAATATAATGGATACATCTGGATAGGCTAAATTTCACCAAAAATTGGAATTACCACTTATGAATACCTGTTACTACAGCAGATCCATGCACTGTGGTCTTGATTAACATCAGTCATTACATTTCCCGTTAATTATGGCATCAGTGAAAAATATATAATATTTATATTTTGTTTGTTGCAATGAACTAAAATATATGGAAGTCTTTATTAGTTATAACGTACCTAGTAGCAAATCAGTTCAAATATGGCCAGAGTGATATATCAAAATCAGCTTGAACGAAAAATATTTTTTTATGTTGTAGTAATAATAGTGTTAATAGTAATAATACAAGCAGCAACCGCAGTATTAGTAGTGGTAGTAGTAGTAGTAGTAGCTATTTTTTTTGTGGTTATATTAGTAAGGGTGGTAGTAGTTCTAGCTTATTTAGTTGGAGCAGTATTTGTAGAAAATGAAGTGATTGTAGAAGTATTATTTTCAAATGTAAAATAGTAATAGTATTTGTATTAGTAGCAGCGTTCGTATAATTAGCAGAAATATTAGTTTTTTCGCCATAAATAGCGAAGGTTGGATAAGGCTACTCGAGAATGTGTGATTTTCACTTTCACCTCGTTACAAATATTGTCTGAGTTATTGATATAGCAGCAAGAATGGGTAAACCTGTCAATTACCTTCATATCTTCAAGTTGAAGCCTTCAGAGTTGAGGTGAGTGATGGGTGGTCTGTTAGTATTATTTTAGATTTTGACTGCCAGCAGACTATCTAATAAAAACAATCCCCTCGAGGAATAAATGTCCTACTGCTCTTTTACAGTCCACGTATAACCACGAATATGACGAACAATAATTTATCTGTACTGAATCCACTGATACGCAGGATACAAGAGTCGCCTTATCTACTGGGTCGTGCAGAGTGAATAAGTGAAATCAAGCTACTACGGGCACCTTCATTTGAAAATCTGCCTCTTTTCCTTCACTCTTTTCATTTTCACAATCTTCAAGTAACGCTATTGTACATACTTTGAATTTGATGGATGTTAATCAAATCACTGAACCGAAAGTCGTATTGGCAAATGCGGCAGAATGGCTCGGTGGGAAGAACAACAGATTCCGAAGCCGACTTGCCCAGGTTCGAGCACTGTCCACGGTAAATTATGGAAAGTACGTGATGAGTTCCCAATAAGAACAAAAACAGTCTACTGGCTGAATTTCCTTTTCGACACGGTACAATAACTAGTTTATACTGACAAATGATTGTACTTAGTGGAACAGGTGCTTATATGAAGATTGAAAACTTGATTTAATTATTTGTTATCACCGCCCACACAACCAGTGTTCTTTTAAATATCAAAAGTAGTTCGAATAAGCTACCATTTATTATGTTTTCGCGTCAGCGCATTTTATGTGCGAACAGTAAAACATATTTGGCAAAACCTATCTCTATCACGTAATTAATATAGGACACGTTTGTCCAACAGGAATGGATCCACGTGTTCATCAAGTTTCTTGACTCGGAACTCTGCGCGTTATGGCATCGAACCGAGCCGATTTCTAAATGAATTTTGTTTATTTTCTATGATTTGTTGAGAGATGTTAACTGCTATGTTGGACTGTGCCTATGAAACAATACTGTGAAAACCGCACAGAAGTGCTATTATCGAATTAGAGTTGTATTAAGACCAACTTTGCTATACTAGTGTGTGCAGATGTCTAGGTTGGTTTTTTCTCTGTTAATTAAGGAAATATCTTCTTAATTAGATCCTTTCGTTCATAAATCACTTTTACTTAATATTTTTGGGGTTTTTTCAAATTATTATTCTTGTCATTCCACTCTTTAAGAGATATTTTTTTAAATTTTGAAATGTTTTTCATATTTTCCCCCCTTTTTTAACTTCTTACACGGCAACGAAGCATGAGATATTAAATACAATTGTATTTTTGCCTACGTCACATTTATGAGAGGACAATTGCATATCGAAAAGCAGAAGGACGACTGTTAATTTATTCATGGTGACCTGAGCAGAATCTCTGTTCTCATTGTCTTCATAGTCGAGGTCTACTAAGTTACCGGTTTGGAGAACTTAAGTTTGACTTTACCTATATTTTGCTGTGTGGAGGTCTAGGTTGCCCACCTTCTGTGTTTTACCTAGATAGGTATCTCGAACCGAACTAGATCCTTCACTTCATAAATTATTCTACTTAACAAGGTTTTTGTATTTTATCTTTATTATATTATTATTATTAATAAGTATCATTGCTTTTTTGCTTTTCCTTATGGTTATGTGGCATTTAACGTCAGTTGTTGAATGGTGTTTTATTACAGCCAGTGATAGCGATATTGACGCTGATGATGAGTATTTATACTATTAGTGAAATTATTTACAAAAAATTGGGTATTCAATTTAGATCTCCAGTGGTTTAGGTAGCAGAACACCAGTATATTGTCTCGGGTTTCGAACTAAAGATATTGATTATGAGTTTGATAAAATATACTTTTCTGCCTTCGTACATTCATCTAAATAACTATTATTCGTATAATCTTTGGCGTCAGTAAACTTTATTTTGTTTATTTTAATATCTTCTCTTAAGTTAATGGCCTCGTTATACAACTAAAAAATATAGTACTTGAACCCTATCTGTCGATTTAATTTTATTCTTTTCTTATTTCAATAGACTTTTTCTAATCTTAACTAAATTGTCATAGATAAGTATTGAAAAGAATCCTTATAACTTTTTGTTCATAAATATTTCAATTAGCAACTTTGTGGCTAGTTTTAGTTACAATCTAAATGAATAGCAATATCCAACGTCTTTCAAAGCTGTCCAATATAGGATAAATGTAACAAATATTTGTCTTCAAAGCAAATAAAAGTTGGTTAATTAAAAAAAGAGTTTTGGCGTTTATAATAACTCACGGTCATTAAATAGCTTTACGGTTAATTAAAAATAGAAACAAAGTAAAACAACCAATTGGAGTTAGTTCGATTAATTTGATTTCATCTTTAAATAGTTTAGCATAGAATGATAAAAAAATCTAACTGTTCTACCAGGTGTGCTCCAAAACTGCTTGTGACTAAGTAACCGAACAAACGAAGTCACATTGCAGGAACTCTCAGTAACAATCAAAGACAGCTGGTTTGGTCCACTTTAGGGAAAAAGATAAGAAATCTACTCCTGAACGAATGAGGTAGCTAGTCAATCGCTTTACTTTAAGGTGCCCCAAGACCTCGTGCAGCCTTGAAAATAGCCTTCAGCGGTGCCTTGTTATGCGTTCAATTATATAATTGACACAAATTCAAGTGATACTGAGCATATCACACGACATATTGTTTTAAGATACTTTATACTTAAAAGGTCTCATATTCTAAACTCTCTTTTTGATAAAGCGATGTGAATTGAACTGATGAGGTAGCTAGTCAGTCGCATTCTTTTAAGTGCCACAACACCTCATACGCCCTTGAAGATAGCCCTCAGTGGCACCGTTTGTTGCAGTCTATTTAAATAATTGACAAAAACTCAAGTGATGCTGAACATATCACTCGCCATATATTTTTAAGATACATCAATTTTAAACAGTCTCATTTTTGAAACTCTATTTCTGATAAAGCGATGTGAAAAAGAAATTGAACTAAAAATCTAGACGTTGGCTGATTGGAGATTTTACCGTTTATTCTAAACTTGCTACGAGCTATATTTCCTGGATTATGGCAATCTGGTACGCCGATAAAGCTGGCTGATCGCTATACTGTTGTCAGTCGCATTTAAATTCTAAAAAAATACATTTATATTGTCACAATTTTTTCTCAGACAAACTAGGCATTTACTTGAATGAGGAACCATCTTCATAGGGAAAAAGTATTTGTAACTTGGATCATTGGCGAGAGTGAACATCATAATTATTTATTTAGAATGTTGCTAGGCCTACAGTTGGTTGACCAATCACATAAGGGAATGTATAAAATTATGTTAAGCCATTTTTATGCATTTTAATTTGAATTGACAAATAAATCATATACTGAAGCATAAATTCAAAATAACACGGTTAAATGCAATACGGTTAAAATAGGCCATTTCTTTGGACAGAACTAAAATCATGTGCGGAATTATTTTTTTAATTTATCTACGGTTTAGGGATGTTGCAGTGCGTAACTCTTCTTCGTATTTTACTTCGAATAATATATGAAAATCTGTCTGAAGTTAGGCAAATTTAGAACTTTGTTAGGCTATCAAATGAGATGGTCAACTTCATAGGATATATGGGTCATTTGATCAAACGTCATTATTACTGCAAACAACAGTAAACCAGTACGTTTCACGTATGCCCCACTGTTGCACAACCTTGTGGTTCCTAGTTATGTTTGGTTTCTGATTTCTAACGAATTTAAATCTGTCAATTTTACTTCGGTTCATTGGATTTCCTAAAATAATACACTGTATGGACGCATAGGATAAATCGTTATGATCAAATAAGCCATATAGATGCACAAATCGTTGAACCGTCGGTGAGGTCCGGTCATACATGAAAGACAACTGATTGCAAGTGCGATTTTAAATAACTATCTTGATGAGCTTGTGTCTTTATACAGTCCCAAATTAAATATGATGCATGTGGTTGTTGGAAAGTGACGCAATAGTTTTCTATTCTGATTCAAGATTGTTTATGATGATATGATGTTGCGCTTTCTTCCCGAATACCTATTTTGTACTTCGATTAATAAACAGCAATTATGTTAGCATTTGGCATGATAGCGGCTTGCAACCATATAAATTTACACTTTGACGACCAGTAATGCCATTAGTGTTATAGTAAACTTTGACGGTACTCAAGCAATACAGCATACTTTATAGGGAAAACACAAAATGAGCTTTAGGCCTGTTTATTCCGTTGGTTTTTTTGCATTGACCAGAACTAAATGCTCTTGCTTCAGTCACGATTAATTGAAAGGTGACTGCAGAAGCTACCACATTAATCTCGGCGTTAAATGCTCTCCAATCAAATTCAGTGGGTACTCCGCATTCTGCGTCTACACAATATTTCTGGTGAACAGGTCCACTATTTTTGACAATATCAGGACACCGGCTCTTATGACGCCCTTTTTGTACGAAACTTAGCTTTTCCATTTCACTAATTTTTATTTGAGTGCCTTTTTAAAAACTGTATTCCTTGGCATTATAAGTTAACAATTGGTAGAAATTTCCATTTTCACTTCGTGAATATTGATCTGCAGTTTACAGGTAACCCTTTTGATATTTGAAAGACAACTTAGATTAAGTACATGCATAATGCACACAAATGTCAGGAAGCGAGAATTGCACACGAACAATCATGCAAAAAACACACACACATCAATATACACGCAAACACACAACAAATTCACCGGTTTACATTCAAATTATGAACGAACTTCTCTTGTTTGTTTAAGAAAGTTGCAGTTGACAGATTCCACTTTGTGTATCTCGATTTCAGCTCTTGATTTTGATAAACACCTGGAAATCTGCCAGGTTTGGAGTGTGATTTGTATTATTCAGTTATTGTGGAAAATTAAATTGTAGGGACATAAATAGGTTAATTAATACAGATTTAGCACATCAATGCAATAAACGACAAAAATACTGAAATAGAGGTTGGTTTGGTCAACAATTCAATTTATTAATTAGTCTTATGTAAATCATAGTACCATTCCCATCTGCGAAAAAATGAATAATTTTGTCAGACACAAGAAGCGTCTTAAGCTGCTTATATCCTCAAATCTCTGCATACGAACACACCAATATATATAGACGCGTAAATATAAATATATATATATATATATATATATATATATATATATATATATATAATGACATTTCGAAATCGATTAGTAAGAAATTCATGTAGTAAGATATTTCAAATGTGTTCCGCCTAAAGTAAAGACTAACTGTAAAATATAAGCTGGTGTGCAACTTAAAACTGCGTGTAGTAAACGGCATACGTGGGTCAGTCGTTAGAGTCACAGAATCCGAAATAGAGGTGCTCAGGTTTGAGACCTGTCCACGGTAAATTAGGTACAGTACTTCAATAGTTCCCAATAAGGACGAAATCGGTCTACTAGATGAATTTCCTCTGCAACCTGATGCAATATAGACTTTACACGGACACCAAACATACGCACATTCACACACACACACACACACACACACAATATATATATATATATATATATATATATATATATATATATATATATATATTCATTGTACCCTACTTATGTGCAAAAACAAAAAGAAATTTTATCAGATATAAGAAAATTTTCTTTCTCATGGTTTTCTAAAATATCTACTCATGAACATATCTTTATATATAAATTGGAAAGCAAAACAAGATAGAAATATGTGAACAAAGCGAGTGTGAAAAATAGAAACCAATCAAATTGCGTGCGTCACATCCAGTTCAAGCTCAATGCTTGTACGTGCTTCTTCTGCTTACATAAATCTGGCTGCAATTTGTTTATCCATAAGGCTTCGTATGTGGCTATCTCCCTTTTGTTTTTGCATTTAGTAATTACTTTGAATGCTACGTCTGGAGAACATACGTGCGTTGTTTCGATGATGTGTTGCGCAATAGCAGACGTGTATTCACCATTTGATTTAAAACAGGCGTTCAAGTTGCAATGTTCTCTCATTCGAGTAATTAACCGTCTAGTCGATCGGCTTACGTAAGTTGATCGACAACTTGCGCATGTATATTGGTAAATCGATCAGCTAACAATGGAGGCACTATCGATGGGCAGAAATTATGGAATACATCCTTCTAATTAATGTGATGTTGATTTTGAGGCAGCATTTGAATTGTTATTTGAACAAACAGCTGACTTGGAGCCTACCAGTATTGATTATAAAAATTGGTTCAAGGCTACACTAGTTGATCAGGCTTCACACTTGAAATCGTCTAAATGTGCAGAGCAGCATGCGTTGACAAAGCAGCATCTAAATGCACTTAGAAATATCAGCAGAAACGCAGACATCAAAATACTACGCGCTGATAAAGGAAAGAGCGCAGTTATAATGGACAAATCTGAATACGTACAAAAGATGGAAAACGTGTTAAATGACAATACAAAATTCACACGTCTAGACGATAAATCAGATGAAATAGACAAGGTGGAGCGCAAAGTAATTAATGAAATTAAGATTTTGACAGATGCCGGTTTTATTGATGAGGCCACTGCACAGAAGCTCAAGCCAGTTGGATCATCTACACCAATAATGTACGGATTACCAAAAACACACAAAAGAGGTTGTCCTATGAGGCCAATTTTATCAATGGTAAATTCTCCGTTTCATGCACTAGCTAAATGGCTAGTTCGTTTACTTGAACCATTACGTAAACTACTAGGTAATCATTCGGTTGCCGATTCGTTTGAGGTTGTAAACAAAATTCAAGATATAAATGTTAAAAACAAGATTATGGTATCTTTTGATGTTACGTCTTTGTTTACAAATGTTCCAATTGATGAAACCATTGACATTATAGTCAAAGCGGTAGAACACGATATATTACCATCGCCGGTGCCAGGTCAAACTCTACGCAAGCTTATCTTATTATGCACGAAAGACGTACGATTTCGTTTTAATGGAAACATCTACAAACAGACTGATGGTGTCGCAATGGGAAGCCCCTTATCTCCAGTGTTGGCTGAGATTTTTCTAGGGCACCTAGAAAATACATCATTAAAGAGTGACATAAGTAAATGTGCTCAATATATACGGTACGTGGATGATATATTTCTTGTACTTAAAAACAGGTCGCAATCACGAACATTGCTTCAAAGTTTCAACAAAGCACATAAGAATATCGGTTTCACGTCAGAGCACGAGAAAGATGACTGTCTGCCTTTCCTAGATGTACTATTAAAGAAAGAAACTAATGGTAAATTAAACAGAACAATTTACCATAAACCAACATGGTCTGCACAGTATTTGCATTACAGCAGTTTTGTGCCATTTCAATATAAATTATCAACAGTTCGTGGTTGCTTTTCAAGAATTGACAGGTTGGTTAGTCAAGATTCTAAAGAAAATGAATATAATAAAGCAATTAACGATTTAATGTCTAATGGCTATCCCAGACAATTAATTGAATCAATTATTAAAAGGGGAGTTAACCAGAAACAGACGTACTATGGGCCAGAAAAGAAAACCGTCTACCTAAACATCCCATTTAAGGGGGATGCAGTTTCCCGAATGGCACAAAAGAAAGTTTAATGCAGCCAAACTACGAGTGTTATTTAGGGTAACACACTTGCCTGTACCAGCAATCAAAGAGAAACAGCCGTTAATGTCGATATCAAATATTATTTACCAATATACATGCGCAAGTTGTCGATCAACTTACGTAGGCCGATCGACCAGACGGTTAATTACTCGAATGAGAGAACATTGCAACTTGAACGCCTGTTTTAAATCAAATGGTGAATACACGTCTGCTATTGCGCAACACATCATCGAAACAACGCACGTATGTTCTCCAGACGTAGCATTCAAAGTAATTACTAAATGCAAAAACAAAAGGGAGCTAGCCACATACGAAGCCTTATGGATAAACAAATTGCAGCCGGATTTATGTAAGCAGAAGAAGCACGTACAAGCATTGAGCTTGAACTGGATGTGACGCACGCAATTTGATTGGTTTCTATTTTTCACACTCGCTTTGTTCACATATTTCTATCTTGTTTTGCTTTCCAATTTATATATAAAGATATGTTCATGAGTAGATATTTGAGAAGACCATGAGAAAGAAAATTTTCTTATATCTGATAAAATTTCTTTTTGTTTTTGCACATAAGAAGGGTACAATGAATTTTATTAAAGCTCGCATTTCAAAAGAATATATATATATATATATATATATATATATATATATATATATATATATATATATATATATATATATATAAGAGAACACAACAACGTATTCAATAGAATAACATTTATTAATAAATCTTATCTCATATTTTAAAATATAGTGAGACTTGTAAAGATAAATATATATATATATATATATATATATATATATATATATATATATATATATACATATATATATATATATATATATATATATATATATATATAAATTGGAATTACAATGCTTCACATTAAAAATTGCCCTTTGCCAATACCCATCGGGATTGGTATAACTGAGTTAAAAAATTAATTCAAACATTTATTTAACAATAAACAATCATTGATTACATGAGTGGTGGTAAAACTCTTTGAATTAAGTTTGCGACCAGGAAGTAAACACCGATCTCATTATATATAAACAGTCGTAGAAAAATATATGAACAGTATCAATAGTCACACGTGTTTACTGACGGTAGTTTTGCTATGTTTTTCGACGACTGGTTAAATACAATGGGATTGGTGTTTACTTCAAACTCGTAAACCTGATTTAAACAATTTATTTAGCATGTAGTAGGTTATATTACTATTAGAGGAATTTTTGTTAATAAGCAGAGGATGCATTGTATGGGTATTGATCAGCGATGCAAATCAAGATAGCAGCTATGAAATGTACACCATGTACACCCTAACTAACCAGTAGAAGTATCTTGTTAAATTGCCGTCAGTCTCACGCAGAATGCGATCAACCTGCGTTCACTATCTTCAGAACATAATAACTTTAAAAACTCTTGCTTACTTCTTTGGATAATCTCTAGGATAGTTTATTCAATTCATTTTAAATCATGCCATGGTGACCGTCTTCTACAGACTCGCGCAAATTTTAGTTAACACAACCTGATGCACAATAGAGATTACCACATAATCGTTATAAAAAGTTGTTCGTAAAAATATTTGTATTCAAGTTCATATACATTTATTTACAAATATTTTCTTTTTTATCAACCCTAATTTAGAGAATTATGTACCAAGTTGTATGTAAATACATATTTGGTAGTATATGAAGCATTATATGCACACAATATATATATATATATATATATATATATATGATATATATATATATATATATATATATATATATATATATATTTATGATGTCCATTCCTTTTTAATTTACCACAGTATTCTTATAATTATTATTTGTTATTTTGTGTTTTCTTAATTATAAGAATATATATATATATATATATATATATATATATATATATATATATATATATATATATATATATATATATATATATATCCTTTCTATACGCATCTGGATTATAAGTTATATTGTGCATTCTTTGTTGTGCTATAATTGTCCTTTGTGTTGCCTTTGGCATATATTTCTGATCCCATTTGAACTAAATGTTTGCTAGATGTGCCAAATAAAATACATGAATGATGTGATATGCCCTTTTCAAATATGTATGCCTCTAGCACTATTAGCGAACAGAATTATTCATATTGAAAACAGTTAACATTAGTATAACTATATTGATTTTTTAAATTTATTTCATAAAATCACAAAAAATTGAAGATAAAACGAAGCTTATGCAATTTCAGTGGTCTATAAACTGAGTTTGGTTGAATAAACATGAATTGATTAAGACTGATTAGAGATTAAACTCCAAATGGCGAAGAAAACAGCCAAAGCCAGACGTGACGGAGGATGAATAACGATAAAAGGCGGTAGCTGAAGAAATACTGTAATATTTAAATAATGAAGTATAGAAGAAAAAGTTATTTAGTAAGGATGAGAACGGTTATAGATCAAACTGAATTGTAACACTTCCATTTAAATTTTGAAGTGGGAAATTAAAATAAAGACATTAAAGTAAAAATTGAATTTAATTAAAGGGAGAATTAGAAAGGGTAGTATAAAGACTATTTTGAAGGACCAAAAAGAATACCTGTAAAAGATTTCTACGGAGAAAGAATAAATGAATGAAACTACCGATAACTGAACTATTTTAAAAGAACGGTGAAGGAGTTATGTTAAACTATTTTGAAATAAAATAGCTGATAATACTTGTTTTGAAACTTAATATATTATTCACTATTTTGAGGCTTTTTCTAATCGCTTCACTTAGCACCATTTCTGATAAACAATGTTTACTACTATTGGTTAATACTCTATTTCGTATTGGAAATAAGATTTCTATACCAACGTAGTATACGTTATGTACTCTTTTCAATCAATAAATTCTTCATATAATCCATCCAAATATTTTTGTTATCATAGCGCTATTCCTATAAATCCATCCCTGATGATAATATGTCTGGGTTCTAATGATTGGCAAGCCAGACCAGAGTCATTATGTGACTATATATATATATATATATATATATATATATATATATTATTTCGAGATCACTAAACTTCACTTTACAATCTTTGATTTATATACATGCAGGGTTTTCATTTTATTATGTGAGTGGCAACTTGTTTGACTCGATTTTACTTCTATTTCTTGTTTTGGCTGATTAGTAAGTGTATTAATTCGTATGTTATGTGTCTGCTTGATGCGTGTAAAGGCCTTTCTCACTTTATGACAAAGTGATGTCTGATATCTGGTTATTCTTGTATTGTTGAATTGAGACTTAACCAACTTTTTTCATTGTTGGTCGTTACGTGTACGATTTTTCACCCGATTGCTGTTTTTCATTTCGCATTGATCTTCAATTCCTTTCTGTCCACTTGGTAACAGCGCAGGGTGTGCGGATTGCAGTGTTGGTTGCTCATATTGTGTTGAAATTTCTGTCGTAGAAAGTGCAGCTGTTTTTTCCTCTTCAGTTTGTTGCCAATCCGATAAATGGTTTTTTAATCTGATCGAAGGGGTGTTTGGCCTTGCATGGATTCTAGTAAATTGTTGTTTGGTTTTTTAATTCGTGGCCAGTTGATTAAAATATAATACTGATAAAACTTTTGAATATTTAGGCCAGAGGCTTGTGGTTTTATATAAAGAGCTTCATATATATATATATATATATATATATATATATATATATTTATATATAATTTCCCTGATTATGCTCTGTGTAGAATTGAGAAATTGGCCAAATTGACTGGCTGCCCCGTTTCCATTATATGATCGGAAATAGCTCATTTTCCTGACGGTGCCAAGACTTTTTTAAACAATTTCTGTGGTAAATGTTTCTGGATTCTGTTGATCAATTGTTTCTTCGTACTGCAAATACATGAGAATTTGTAGACAATGAATGATTCGAGAGATATGGCAATTGATCTTTGGAATCCAACCTCATGATTCTCTGTGAGCTAAATGTGATTTTAACATTTACACTGGAAAATTCTCATTAGTTATTTTATTTAACCACCGTGCAATTATTGAGGACGGTATGTCGCCTCTAAAAGGTAAGTTTAGGTTAACCTGTTTACGTTATCCTATCTAGTGCGAACCTGACGTGGTCTGATGTTGATATCAATGAACCGCTCTGGGTAGTTATTCATTAGCAAAATAAATGGCCATTATCCACTTTGCTGTGTATGTGTTTTTTCCTAATAAGAAATATATATATATATATATATATATATATATATATATATATATATATATATATGCATTCTGTTTTATGGTCCTCTCTTCTAGCATTAAATAGTTGCATGATTTCTCAAGCATGTGCGACGTTGTAATCAGGAAATGCCACATTATATACATGTGGGTGTGTGTGTAAATAACTCCATTAGTTTAATATTCGTGATTTCACAGAAATGCTGCTGTTGATATTTCCATTCGAGTGCAAATGAATGCGAATCCACTAGACGTGAGAGCTGCATATCTAATTTCACTTTACTTTTATACGCATTGTTGTCTGATCCTCATTAGGCAGTTTGCCATCGTGCTCTAATTATGACCATAGAAGTTTGAAACGCGTCAGTACGTGCGACTGACGGCAGATTTGCTATTCTGTACGATAGGCTAGATTCAATGAAATTGGTGTTTATCTTAAGCTCGCAAACTTGATTTAAAGAATTGCTTTCACTAACCGCAATATCATTGATTGCTTAAATGAAAAAGTGATGGTTATTACAAACAGGACGTCATCCAACAACACAACTGATTTGTCAATTCCGTGATTACACCGGTTATGCTTTTTGCAGCCTATCGAGTAGGACAAGTAAGTCGCCTTCTGGAGTAATGCTTAAATCAATGTAAATGCATTCCTAATCTAGGTGAGACTTCGATGCCAAGTATAACTTGTTGGCTCATACATTTTATAATTTATTAATTATTTGTGGTGTTTGGCTGACAGTTACCTATGTGAAACTGTGCCGATGCATCGTTTCAGCAGCTCGGGGGACTTCCAGTCCCTTTTGGTATTCGTATTGATTTGTTCGAACAAAAGAACGTTAATTCTATTTGGAGGAATTCAGCTGCTTTACCTTGCTTTCTTTAACGATGGGGATGCAAAAATTTCACTAGCGCTTGTCTGTTAGTGTTACGATTTTAAGCGAATCATCACCTCTCTGTTTTCTTTCGTGAATATTTACCAAATGGAGCATAGATTTTGTTTTTTCTCAGCGAGCGATGTGCATGATTTACTTTTGGGATTGGGGGTGTCTGGAATGTAGTGGGTAGAATCTGAATTCTGATCTCCGCCCGGTTTTTAGTTTATTCTAAAAGATAGCATCGTTCATCATTGAACAGGAGCGTATGTGCGCAGTTTTTTGTTTTACGGCATTCCATAAAACAACATGCAATACCTTATTGTTGAACTAACTAGTTTGTACGAAAGCAGCGAACAAGAGAAATAAGTTATGCTATTGATTACATGCAAAATACTTAGCCAACATTCCATTCAAGTAAAATGTATTTTAGGATACAACAGATTAAGCCCGCATGTCAACTTCTTAATAAATCTCATTGATACACCGTGGGTTGAACACATTCGGGCAACAATGTTCCAGGGATGTCAAATTGTGTCAGTATGCACAATTTAAGGTGCTGTTTGTATATATATCCTCAGAAGAGTGAAATGAATTACCGGATCTATTCCTACCAAATAATTGAAGTAAATAATGGAAACAGTGAAAGAGCCGAGAACAAGGCAGGATATAACAATAAGCCAATAACAAAGCAGTTAGCCAATATTTAAAACATTTCTGTCTGAAAAACTAATTGATCTACGGTTCAAATCATTGCATGCACGTCTTTGTTGTTTAAAAATGGAAAACTATTCCATCTGCAGCGACTACCCAAAGCGAAGCCAAAATGATACAAACTGGAAATCAACCATATTCAATTCAAAAGATAATTGTTAGCCTTTCCTTCAGGTGGGGCCTGTTTTGCATCTCTTTTGACGTAAAGTTCTAAATAGCCATACACGATCAGAAAAACTAATTGATCTACGGTTCAAATCATTGCATGCACGTCTTTGTAGTTTCAAAATGGAAAACTATTCCAACTGCAGCGACTACCCAAAGCGAAGCCAAAATGATACAAACTGGAAATCAACCATATGGATCCAGATGTACCACATTTGCCTTGGAATCTTGCACTCATCTGCTGCATCCATCTCGCACCACATTACAGGCATATTTCAGTTGAATGCCAACTTAAGATCTACCTGAAGCTGAATTTAATAAAAAACGTAAGTTGTTGTATATCGCGACATGTTTGGCGTGGTGAAGGGGTGAAAGACTCCAAAGTCAGTGCGCTCTAGCCTGAGCCACGGTAGCGTAAATTGGAAAAAGTACTTGACGATTTCCCAATAAGTACGAAACCAGTCTACTTTAGGAATTTCCTTTGCTACCCTATGCAAAGCTTAGCTCTTACTGGTAACAAATGCATAATCCAAATACTACCATGTAGCGTCAGTTCAATATCACATCTTGAGGTTGCACTTTGTCTCTTCTGTAATGACAGGCCGGGAGTGGTTAGTGCGAACCTTAGGCCGAAAGAGATGCCCAGTAGTCTCTACCCACAAGGAAGGCTAAACAAACGGCATATGTTAGTATATAACTGAAAATTGGGAGTAGTTCGCGGCCGGAACAGCGCGATTGATGAATTCATGTCTCCAAAAGGAGTCAGCCGCAGTAAATTAAAGTAAGTGTCCCCCTCGCAGTAATTCTGGCACGTACTTAAGTAACCCCCAATAATGAAGAAACTGGTCAACTTGATGAATTTCCCTTGCCACCTTATGCAAAGATTAGTTCATATTGGCAGCATTTATTCGTGTATATTTAATTGATGTATGAGCCAATAGTAGTATCAGATAGCAATATTAAATGAGAATTAACTCATGTGTGATAGAACACATTTATTATAAAGCAGGAATGTACAACACAGTTAAAACAGTCCATTTTTTCGACTAACTATACTCGGCTGTAATGTCTGGTATTCTGTATGGTCATTTTTTGAAAGCAATGAGGATAAAATTGGATTAAATACAGTGAATGGAACGCCAAACAGGAAGCGGCAAATGTACATGCTGGGAAACGCGTGTTCACACACACACACACACACGCACTAGCAATTACCAGTTTATATTTAAAAAAATATATCTTATTAATTTAGCTGAGGATTGAGAATATCGCATACAAAAGCCTCAGCTGTGTGTAATTCTTTTCCGTTTTTAGCTTTGAAGAACACATAGAAATTCGCCTGATTTTCATTTTCAATTTTATAAATCACGTGCTCAGCTCTTGCGCATACTTTCTACTGTGTCTCAGCCGTGTGCGGTCTAAAACGTTCTTGAATTCGCTTCATTTGTAATCGGCTAGTCCGGCCTACATAGCACATTGGGCAGCTACGCCATTTGTATAAATAAGCACTGTTTGACTATTCATTTGCAGGAGGCTTAATCTTTGGATAAAAACTTAGCAAGAGCTTTGTAGTATAAACGAACATGAACTGTGTACTAGATATCCGAAAAGGCACTGCATTTAAAAAAAAAATTAAATAAATATTTCGGATTCTTTACTGACATATATTCTTTTGGTAGGCAGAGTTGATAATGGACCACGTTGTTAAAATCTTCAAGCATTTCATATGTTTCGACATATTCACTTATGATTATGAGCATGTCATCAGCAAACCTTAAATTTTTATGGCAATATTTTTGAATAAGTGATGCTAGTTTTGATGTTTGCGGATAGAACATGTAGGTATCAACTAGTAGACTTCCTAATGGAGGACTCATCGCCACACAATTGAATTGTGTAAAATATAGGCAATTGAAGATAAATTTAAAATCTTTAGTGCACTTATTGAGGAGAACTTTTAGATGACTTGTAAGAATGGTGAATGATGGATGGTTACTATTGATGAGGGTACACGGTAAATCGATGTCTATATCAATAGAGGTGCTTGTTAATAGATTTTTTTTAAATCGGAAGAACTCATTTATTATTCCTGGCATTGAACGTTTTAACTTTATTTACAAGGTCAAATAGTATCGTGAACGCAAATGTTTGACATTTCAATTTGTACTGGTTGTAGAATTAAATAATTATATAAAGGCTGAACGCACTATTTACAAAAATCACACTGCAAATCAGGTATTTTCATGTGTTCATCATGGCTAAAATAGAAAAACAATTACACACACCTGGGGATGTTTTGTGCAAAATTCTTAATCCTCAGCGAAATAAACAAAAGAATTTCGTACGTGTTTTGCCTATAAACTGGTAATTGCTTGTGCGTGTGTTTGAACGCGCGTTTACCAGCATTTGTGTTTCCCGATTTCAGTTTGTTGTTCTATTATGTGTGTTTAATCGAAAATTATCCACCTTGCTTTGGAAAAGTGACAATATAAAGTACCAGATGTCACAATTGAGTTGATTTCTGGCGAAAAGTAAATGGTCACTTTAAACGTGTTGTACATACCTGCTTTCAAACAAAGGTATATTTCCACACCTTGATATTTCTCATCTAAATTGCAAACGAATAACAGTTCAATGAACATTGGTTGCGCGGGCGGTGATATCAATTATTTAATTCAAGTTTGCGATCTCGATATAACCACCTGTCCTATAATGTACATAACTTTGTCAGTATAGACTAAGCATTGTATACTGTAGAAAAGGCAATTCATCTAGTAGACCAGTTTCATCCTTATTGGGAACTCATCACGTACTGGCCTGAATTTGCCGTGGACGGGGCTCGAGCCTGGGCACATCTGCTTCGGTATCTATTACTCAAACCACTGAGCCATCCTATTGCACACTACACACAATTTTCAGTTATATATTGGTTAGAGCAACAGATTCCGAAGAAGATGTACCCAGATCCAAATGCTGTCCGCGGCAAATCGATCATTTCATTACACCATATCATACACTATATACCTAGAAAAATCATCTAAAATTCTAGCAGCAAACAGGGCCAAGTCGAAAGACCTAATCAATTTTGCTTTTTGAAATTTGTTTTTATACAACGTATTGAGCAGAATATGTTGATCTTTGAAATGATTTATTTTAGGATAATTAATTGGTTAGAGAAACAGATTCTGAAGAAGATGTACCCAGATCCGAGTGCTGTCCGCGGCAAATCGATCATTTAATTGCACCACTCTCAATCTAGGAAAATCATCTAAAAATCTAGCAGCAAACAGGGCCAAGTCGAGAGACCTAGTCAATTTTGCTTTTTGGAATTTGTTTTTATACAAGTTATTGTGGAGAATATGTTGATCTTTGAAACGATTTATTTTAGGGTGATTAATATTGCAGCAATTCTTCTTAAATAATATAATATCGAAAAGTGGGATTTCTGGACGATATAAGCGAACAGCGAAAAAATCTTCACTTAATTACCAATAGATACATTTATTCATTATTTAAACTCTGTTATTTTATTTCTATGAAATCCATTAGCTGCCAGTATACATAAATTTCAATTTTTGATTTTTAATTAATAAATTTTTATTTAGACTTTATTTTCATAGCACCAAGATTTTACTCCTTATAGTATTTCAGTTGATAATTTCACAAACTATATATATATATATATATATATATGAGTGAATAAGTAAATTTATAAATAAATAAACTGAGATATAGGCTCTAGAAACAACAAATTCCAGTAAAGCAGAATTAACAAGGCCTCTCCATTTCATTTGTTTTCTCATAGATTATAACCGATTTTCACCTAACTTAGTGCCCCTTTGCTATTGCGGACATTGTATGGCGTGATCAGGTAACTCTTGACGCGAGAAACTGTGTCCGATCATGAGATTTCTAACAGAAGCTTTCTGTGGCTTTAACCATCCAAGTCAGTTGTCTCTATAGTTTGGCGATGAAGCTGCATAAACAGCGTTCTCAGATTGCTTCAGACACTGTAATGGGGTTTGCTTAACTAGAGGCATGCAGATGGCACAGTAATCAGTGGTTTATAGAACTAGTTGGCTCATAAATCTCCCTCCTGCTCAAAACATTCTAATGCTTAATTGGCAGGAACGTAAACCAAACACAATGAATACTTCGGCTCACGGTGCTGTTCGGAAGATGGCAGCTATAATAAATCATTTCCCATGCTTCAAAAGCATAAATGAAGCCGGTATATCTGAGTTATAACGGAGTTATTAATGAGAAATGGCTGAATATGCCAATTATATCGTACACATCACGACCGTTGCTAATCAATAATTCACTTAGATCCGAATGGTTGCATGTTTTTAGTATCTGCTCGATAGAGCTAAGTTTTCGGCAGAATAACTCATCGTTCCAACTTTTTCCGTGTTTCTCTAAGAAAATTACGTTGTGAAAAAAAATTCTGTTAGGTTAATATTTATTTTACTTGCTTTTCATTGCTCTTTTTCGTACGGAACACTATTAAAGCCTTCTAAGTTGAAGTTGGCTAACGGCTGTTTTGCAGAATCCTTTTAAATGGAATTGACAGCCAACGCAAATGATGACTTTTCTCTGCAAGTTCCTTTCTTTGGTATGAAAAAGCATTAATTCTGTTCTGCACGGCATTGTTCTATTTCGGCTATTTAAAAATGTTCATTAGAATATAAAGATTTGACTTTTTCCGCCGGTAGTCGTTTATTGATTTTATGATTATTCCAGTGACATCTTTATTTGAAGCCTTTTGTCATTTGGAGTGCGCTATTAACCGGCTAAAATTAGTGGGAAAATTAACCATAAAACACAAATAAGCAGTGTGTCCAATGAACTAACACAAGTGTCAGACATAGAATGAGCCTGTTTGTGATTGACAGGTTCTCTAGCTCACAATGTACCAATAATTTATTATCCGATTTTAGATGGCAAACAACGTGGTATTCAATGTAATTCTAATGCAGCCTTAGGCTGAATGGCTATTGCAAATTTGATGAGAGATAAATGTCCGTTTTGTGTCACAAATCACAACAAAATTGGACCATTGATTTTTCTGAGAAGCAAAGACAATATAGGATTTCAGAAAAAAATATGACACTAAACTCTTTAGGCGTAAATTTCACATCTTTTGATAAGTGCTTCTTGTTAGAATAACAGACGAGACTCCATTGGTTGAGCTGGCTCGGCCACACTGAAGTTACAGCTGCAGTTCAGCTCTCAGTAGGGTTTTATTGTGCTAGCCAATGCCAGATCGAATGGGTGGCGGTTTAGATTAATCGGGCCAGATTGTTACGTGACGAAGTAAGTTGAGTTCAGTAACAAAATAGGTATCTTCACAATACTTGGTTGGAAACCTTGCGTGATACGAAAGTGAACCACGCAGGTCTATTACGTTAATCTTTGTACTTGTCTTCTTTTTTGGCCAAGTTCGTTGCCAGGTCTTGTCTGTGCTATGAAGCTGGACAATTATAACCAAAGTAAAATTGGGTTACCGATGTCATTTTTTTCCATTTGAGTTCACTAGGATGAGTCTTGGTCTTTCATTTTTGCGGGTTGCGTGGATTTTTCTTTCTATATTGGCTTAATTTTCCTAGTTTTTTATCGTGAATGTGTAGTTGTTTGCAGTATTCTTTTCATGGGTACGTGGCATGGCAATATCAGAATTTAATACTTACGTAACACTGTTTTTCTTGGTGATTTTTGCCGCATTTGACATTATCGTCACCATTATTCTCACCAGGAAAAATTATCATCAGGATAATCATCGTCATATGAACTATGTTCATTTTAATCGTTATCTTAATGCATGAAATATTTATGATTATCTCACTAGTATACTAATCAAATCCGGTAGCCTCATCGTAACTGTTTTTGAAACAATAAATAATTCAACTGCATACGGTCATCTGAAAGTTTTAAGCAAGCAATGATTGCGCGATTGTGATAAAAATTATTCAAATCATGGTTCCGAGCTTGATGTAAAAGCCAGTTCTATTATATATGCATTTATCAGTATAAATCAATTATTGAATAAGGTAGTGAAGGTAATTCATTCAATAGGCTCGTGTCGTCCGTATTGGGAACTCGCCAAGCACTGCCCACAATTTTGCCGCAAAAAGCACTTGAAGAGTTGCTTTTCGGGACAAACCCGGTCTATTGGATGGGTTGCCTTTGTTATCTTATACAATGCTTAGTTTTCACAGCGAAATGTGTACACTGCGCGAATGGTTTTACATCAAACCCGCAACGTTAGTTTAAACAATTGTTGTAACCACCCGCGCAATCAATGCCTGTTCAATTATATAAATCTTCAATTCAATGCCACATACCAAGGCAACGTTGTGTATGACATATAATGTCAGTTTGTGGGTAAATAGTTGGAACTTTATTCCTAAAGAGATGTCACATAGGCTCGAATTGATGGAAAAGCTAACTAAAAACATAAGTTAGTGTGCAACTGAGAATGTGTACAGTTTGTGCAAAATGTAGCGCAATAGGCAGAGTCCCAGACTCTGACGCAAATGTGCCCAGGTTTGAGGCCAGTCCGCTTTAAAATACTGGACAGTACTTAACGAGTTCCCAATAAGGACGAAACCGGTCTTCTGGGTGATTTGCCTTTGTGAGATTATACAAAGATTAGCTTCTACTGATAAAAGTATGTTTAATTAGATTGGTGCTTCTCTCATGCTCGTAACCTGATTTAATTAAATTATTCAGGATTTATACGTACACTTGAACAACCATTGTGAATTCCCACATAGGGCAGCACGTAATTGGAATTTCAGCACCGATTGACTTCGGTTTCACGTTTACATTTCAACATTGTTTACTCCAAGTTGTTTTGTTTTACACTATGAGATATTTTTTGAAGGATTGCGTAGTGTGGGCGTCACAATGAGAATTCCTACGATTGGCGATTGTTTGTTGTCGCTTCGCGATATCAGTTTCGCAGAGATCCGAATGATCCCCATTTCTAAGTACGAATCGGGATCGTCTTCGTGGTGGCCGGGTACCAATTTGTCCATTTCCTCCGAAGGATTCCACATCGTTCATGCTAACCACTGGAAATGAGGTAGGAAGATTAGACCGTGCCTCATTTCCAGTGGTTCGCATTAATGCTGTTGAAACCGTCGGAGGAAATGGACGAATCAGCACCCAGCTACCACAAAGACGAGCTCGACGCGTACTTGGAAATTTCGGATCAATCGGATTTTTGCGAAAATGATAGTGCAAAGCAGCAGCCCTCGGTCGCCAATCGTGGTAATCATCATTTTTATTTTACACAGTTTGTCTTCATTATTCTGATTTTTGAGTAGCAATAAATTTGTTCCTATGAGCATGAAAAGCATTGCGAAGATGTTTGGTTACAGTAATTTTATTACAAGTAAAAATTTAAAAATGTTTATACACCGCCATTCGAAGGTGGAAGTCATATCGTGCTGTAAAGGTGTTTAAAGTTATTTAAAAATTTTCCTTATCAATAATCGCAATATAGGCTTATGAATTCGTGTCTAAACAGCATTATTTTAAAATTCTCAAGAAAAAGGAAATTGATGACACAAAATTCAACAATCAGTGTCAACGTGAAAGCATTATTGGCGAGATTATGGTTAAATGTCTTTATGTACATGTGCATGCATGCATTTGTGTGTCGGTTTGCGCATATGCGTATAACATTATTAATCTTAAAAGATGAGCACGTGTAAGGATTTTATTCCGTAAAAAAGCAAAGTTATTGAAATCGAAATTCACGTGTTGCGCATCTAAAATCACGACATACCTTTCAAGAAGTTTAAACATTTTAAATTTTAATTAAGAAATGAATCATGTATTAAAGCACAAATTTATTTTATAGGAGATAAATTGAATACTGCCAAAAACAAGTCATTTTTCTTTTCGTCAGAACTGAACTCGACTAGAATATCTCGTATTATGCATATTCAATTTTTTGGAAAGCAAGTTGGATTATTTATTTAATTTACTTACTTGGCTTCTCAAACTAGAGTTCGTGGACACTACCAGTTAATTAACTTCATTTATTAAGAATAAAACAAATAATTTGGCACGTGTAAGAAGTAAATTAAAAATTCAGCCACTGTAATTTTAATTAGTTCTTTAAATCAAATTTGCGAGCTTGCAGTAAATGCCAGTTCCATGGAATTTAACCAGTCATCGAACAATGTGGAAAAACTACCGTCAGTCAAGACGTACCGACACGTTTCGAACTTCCATGATATTCATTAGAGCACGACAACAAACTAACTAGCGAGGATCAAAACGCAATGCATATAAAAGGAAAGCGAATTTAGATATGCGGCTCTTACCACGAATTGTTTTGCATACATTTCACTTGACTAAAAATTTCGGCTTTACAATTGCTATGCAGTTGCGAACATTGGTTTTATGCAGCTTTCGCCACACACATATATTGCTAATACACTTAAACAACCATTGGTTGCGCGGGAGGCGGTAACGTTTCTTTAATTCAAGCTTGCGAGCTAGTCAGCTTTCCATCGTACTCTGAGGATGATCATGGAAGTTCGAAACGCGACAGTACGTGTGACTGACGGTTGTTATGCTACGTTTAATATAATCAAGGTTGAGAACATGATATAAACTCCGGACCCATTAAGTACATTTATTTGTCAGTATAAACTAAGAATTGTATTGTATAGAAAAAGCAATTCATCCAGTAGACCGGTTTCGTCCTTATTGGGAACTCATCACGTACTGGCCAGAGTTTGCTGCGGACAGGGCTCTTACCTGGGCACGTTTGCTTCGGAATCTAGGTGCTTTAACCACTGAGCCACCCTGCCGCACACTACACAATTTTCAGTCATATACTAACTAATGTAACTCAGTTAGTGTTTTTTAGGTGGATCTTATATAGCATCCATCTAGACAGATAGTTCGATGATTTAGATACAATGGGATTTTTGTTTAATTGAAGCTCGCAACACAGATTTAAAGAATTGTTAACACCATCCACGCACACAATGATTGTCTAATTTAATTTAATTGGTTGGACATTGCAATTGGAGATATACACACGCATATGCGACATACGCCTGTCTAGTGAAACATTAATTAGCTATCGCGAGAATAACCAGGCAGTAGTATAAATGAAGCTGCTAATGAAAATATCATACTTGATTTATTAGTTCGTTTCTAAGTATTTTGGTTTTTGGAAAGATCCTTAGAAATTTATCTGAAAATCTTCCATCAAAGGAGGAGGCTGGGTACAGACCTGCGCTAGTCCCAACACGAATCAGGTAAGTGGGATTAAATTTGGTTAAGCATAAACATTGTACAAAAAAACAGGAAGCGGAAAACGCACATGCTGAGGCGCATACACACAAACTATTCACCGGTTTAAACATTAATCGATTGCGCGGGTGATGGTAACAATTCTTTAAATCAAGTTTGCGAGCTTGAAGTAAACACCAATGCCAGTCGTCGAACAACATAACAAAACTACCGCCAGTAGCACGCACTGACGCGTTTCGACCTTCCATGTTCATTATCAGAGTACGACGACAAACTGACCAACAAGGATCAAACCGCATTGTACATATATGAAAAGCGAAATTGGATATGAGGCTCTCACCTCTAATAGTCTCGCATAAATTGTACTTGACTGGAAATATCGGCCGAAAAATTTCTAAGCAGTCATGAACATTATATGTTTGCAGCTTTCGCCACACACATATATATATAGAACATACAATTTAACATTAATTGATTTCGCGGGTGGTGGTAATAATTCTTTAAATCAAGTTTGCGAGCTTGAAGTATTCACCAGTTTAAATTGAAACGGACAACATATAGCTTTCATATATTTAGTTAAATTATATCATTATTTAAACGAAACATTTTGCGCGACATCGAACAGATTAATTGACTGGCCCTTGTTGTACCCAACAAGGTGTTTGAATCGACTGTCTTCAATTTTACTCTTGATATTTCGGCTTCTGGTTGCGGAAGCCTTTTTCAACGGACAGCACATCTCACAAAAAATTTGAAAATCATTATTATAATCAAGGTTGCGATCTTGATATGAGCACCTGACCCTTTAATTACTTACATATGTCAGTATAAACTAAGAATTGTACAGTGTAGAAAAGGCAATTTATCCAGTAGACCGGTTTCGTCCTTATTGGGAACTCATCATGTATTGATCAGAATTTTCGGTGGGCAGGGCTCGAACCTGGGCATGTCTGCTTCGGAGTCTGGTGCTCTAACCACTGAGCCACCCTGCTGCAACAAGAGATTCCGAAGTAGATGTGCCCAGGTTCGATCCCTTTCAGCGGCAAATTCTGGACAGTACGTGACGAGTATCCAATAAGGACGAAATCGGTCTACTGGATTAATTACCTTTTCTACAATATACAATTATTACTTTATACCCACAAATGTATTTATATAATGAGTCAGGTGTTTACATCATGATCTCAACCTTGATTAAAGTTATTGTTATCAACACTCGCGCAACCAATGTTCGTTTAATTATATAAAGTGATAAATATTAATTATTCTTTGCACACTTCACTTTGTAAATGTAGTATTTACGAGTAGCATCCGGATAAGTAAGGGCAAAATACTGGGAATTTGCGGTTGCAATATTTTATCGTTAAATACGCAAGAGATTGTGCAAATTTAAAATAAAGATAAACTGTTTCATTCCGATAGTAAGTTAAAATAAAAGCGGGTAATAAAGGCACTCGAAATTTGCCTCCTGAAAGAAAGAGTATAGTAAAAGTGTAAAGTAAAGATGTCTTTTTAAAAAAAGTTAAGATTTATTAAAAAGTGCTATGCTACAAAAAGAACCTAAGTTAATAGATATAATGAGTAATCAAGAATGAAATTATAAGATAGTCATAAAAGTAATAAAGAGATATTTAATTACTTGTACTTCGCTTGCTGTAAGTTAATGATGACCCATGATTACCGCAGTGTGATAACTGGTACTGATCAAAACCAGAGTGTATGAACTTTACTGGAGTAACTGGTGTTCATAAATAGTTGTAATTCGTAATTTTGGTGAAATTTAGCATATCGTGAAGTTCATTGTGTTGGTACTATGTCCTGACACGGCAACCATATTGTTGGTACCATACACAGGTTCGATATATATTATATATATAGTGAGTTGGCTTTGAAGTCTCATAATCGAAGACTACAGTTGAAATCAGCTCCACTATTGCAGGCTTCCACATTCGTATAGGAGATTTTACTATCTCATTTTCCCACAATCCTAACCCAATTATATAGCGGATAAAGGACGTTATACCGGCCTCTACTGATGAGTCGCCAGTAAGCACGAAACTAACATGCACATCAGATTTTACCTTTCGTTCACGCTTACTTTGGTTTATCCTTCAGGTCCTAGCTGAACTAATTTTTTGCTAGGTGTGCAAAACTTCATTTACATTATCATATACGAACTTTGTTTATTTAGCTGATAATTGTGGATTATGCATCCAACTAATTCCGCTGCGCATACTTTTCTTTCATTCTTTTCTTTGAAGCACACTTGAAAATCCTACCGATTTTGAGTGTGATCTCTTTAAAAAATGTGTTAAGCGGTTACGGAAATTTTCACCTCTGTGCCAGCTGTATTTAGTTTAAATTGCTCTCGAAATCTCTGAATTAATGATTGGCCAGTCCGGCCAACATATCACACTGAGCAGTTATGAAATTGGTACGAATAAACAACCATTAACTTTTTGTTTGCAGGAAGCTTGTCCTTTACATTTTTGCTTAACTGACGTTTACTTTTATTTAAAAAAATCATCAGTTGTGAATTAGACATCAGTGTAGTCAATCATTTTGAAATTCTTCAACTAAATTTTGCGGATGGTCTGTTTCCTTTAAGAGTTATTTAGGCATATATCTTCTTTTATATAGGTACGGTATTGTTGCTTTTGTTTTGTAGTTTATACTTCATGTTTTCTTCCATAAAGCGTTTGGGATTCCCGTTTTATTAAAAAGGTATTGCTTTTTTTTAAAGTTTAATTTGACTAACTGTCTCATCATCCATCCTACATAGAATTCTCTGTTTAACGTACATGAATAATTTTATTTTGTCTGAACAGATATTTTTTATTTATGTATCAGGCATGATGTACATTGTAACAATTTAGTTCATATGGGACTAGGGAAACAAGCCAAAAGCCGCATAAAAAATCGTTGAATTATATTGCCACGTCGGTTTCGTGCTTACTGTCAAATCATCACTGGGAGCCGACGCATCTTGATAAACTCCAATGCAGTCGGACTTGAAAAAGTAGAACAACTAGACTGGGCAATCATCCAGAAGTTTGGATAACAAAAAGTATTATAGTTAACTTTAAAACATACTCACCATGCGTTAAATGGACTGACATTGAAAGGATACCGACATCAAAATATTTAGGCTGACAACAAGCAACCGATATGGAAATTAGCAATCATTTTTGACACATGCAATTTCAGCAAAAGCTTGCTTCTCTGGGCCCGTTCGAAGTTAACTTTTTCGGTTTTGTTCCTACATTGCCTCTTAACCTAACATTCTTCGAAATATGGGTACAACGTGCAATGACTTAGTTCTCTCAGAAGACTTGGCCAACTAATAAACTTTATGACATCGTGTTATTTGCAACCAACATATTTATTTGGTTTAATACAAGAGTTACAATACGCACGTTTAAAGTCCCCTTGGTTTTATATAAGATATTGTTGCAGAATTAATAGTTTATAGAAACAAAGGTCTATAATTAAAGTCAAATTAGTGTTGTTCAGGTACGTAAGTTTGTCGGGTCGCAAATCATTCTCGGAGCAGAATGTATCACAGTTGACACAAATAATCAAACTATAGATTAACCAACTGTAATCATATATATATATATATATATATATATATATATATATAAATTGCTTGTAAAAATTAAACATTACAAATACAATCCATTTTCTAGTTCAGGGTTCGTTCTTTTTGAATCAGTTCAGAAACAGTTGTAATTCTCAATTTTGGTTAACTTCAGCATATATTGAAACCCATTGTATTGATGCCATGTACCTTTTCGGTACTATAATCTTGGTATCGGTTGCTGACACAATAGCCATAGTGTTAGTATCCTCTACAGACTCGGTATATATATCATATAGAGTGAGTTTGCGTTGAAATCGCATTGTCGAGACTTTATATGATGTTAGCTTCACTACTGTAGGTTTACACATTCGTCTAGGAGATTGTATCGTCCTATTATTCCACATTCCCCACCCAAATATACAGTGAGTAAAGGGCGTAATACCGGCTCCTACTGATGAGTCGCCAGTAAGCATGAAACGAATTTGCACAAGATTATACGTTCCGTTCATTACGTCTTTGTTTTATCCTTTTTGTTATATAAGAACTAGTTGAGTACTAGATGCGCAACACCTAATACACAATTGCATATATATATATATATATATATATATATATATATATATATATATATATTCTCCGTCACAAAAAGTATATATCTGTTATATATTGATAATTTGGTTAGAAGTTGCCAAACTCATACCCCACACCACACGTCACATCAGTTGAAAATGATCATTACATGTGAAACTGATATGAGTCAGTCGAATGAAAGCATTATCAAAAATGTGTAGGTATGAAACTGAAAGCTAATTTAAATTTGTGGGTCTTCTAGTTATGGTCATGGGCGGTATTACTGAATGATAATCTCGAAATGTCGATCCCTTGGAGCTAACGATAAGAATTGAAAATAGAGGGTGATTAATTTCATGTAATATCTTTTGCCATTTTTATTATATGCGAAACTTGTTAATTAGCATCAAACACACACACATATATAATTATATATTTAATTATATATATATATATATATATATATATATATATATAGTAGTATAGTATTTTTGGCACCCAGCCTGGAACTGAAAGATTTTACGACTTGACAAAATGCATTTACTGAACAAGAACTGAAAGCTGAGATAGTCGGCATACTAGAACATTCATTGAAGAATTTCAAATGTTGCCAAATTACGTAGAAAGACGTAGTAGAACGAAGAAGACTAAAATCATACAAATCTATAAGAATTGATACACCAAAGAAAGAATCAAGAGTTGCTATAGATGAAGCCGATGCTTAAAGTGTGTCCATGAATGAGATCGTAATTGAGCGAAGAAAAATTCAAATCTGATAACTAACAGAAAGAACGCTTAACAAATATTGAAGCAAGAATAAATGTTATTTTGAAAAGGTGGATAAAGATGCTTTATTTTCAAGGGTTACTTCCGGAAACAGAGCACTATTATTGGGAGAAATTCAGAAGACTTAACCAGTCGGAACGAACCACGCAGAACTGTAAAGAAGGCAATTACTGATAAAGCCACATCAGCTTCAGAAGCTTCTCCGATACGGACTAATAAGTCAGTGATCGATAGGCCGCAGCATAAAACAGAATAGTTACCTGTAAACTAATTCAAACTTCACTATATATCATAATCACAAACACCATTAAGGACACTTTCGAGCTAATAGATGAACTCAGGTTGGTAAACACCCACAAAAGATAAAAAGCTTCACTTTAGGTTTTATCGTTATTTACGAATATGACACTGGAAAAACGAAAACTGTCATGCATGACTTGATGAAAATGAGATTCAATATTTTCCTAAGAACATAAATGACCTCAAAGACATTACATTGGCATGTACGAAAAGTGTGCAAATTACAATTGAAGGTAAATATTTCCGAATGTTTAATTTTGTTAGATACTCTTTGTTGCGGAAAAATAATATATATGCATTTGTGTATCAGGTGTTGCGCACCCACTTAAAAAATTGGTTCGAATAATACCAGAAGGATAAACCAAGGTCAGCAGGAACAGAAAGTATAATCTCATGTGCATATTTGTTTCGTGCTTATAGGCGACTCATCATTAGGAGCCGGTATTACGCCCTTTACCCTCTATATATTTTGGTGAGGAATGCTGGAAAATATGACGGCACAGTCTCCTATACGAATGTGTAAACCTGCAGTAGTGAAGCTATCTTTATATAAAGCCTACGACACTGTGACTTCAAAGCCAACTCACTATATATCATATGTCCCAAGCCTGTAAAAGGTAGCAACACTATGGTTTGTAAGTCGTTATCTGATATCAACACTATAGTTGCCGAATAGATATATGGTACCACCTCTATGGTTGCCGAGTCGGTGAATGGTAGCAAGTTTTTTATTATGAGGAGCTGTATTACAACATTCCTGGCATTTCTATATATATATATATATATATATATATATATATATATATATATATATATATATATATATATATCATTGTACCCTTCCTGTGTGCAAAAATAAAAAAGAAATTTTATCAAATATAAAAAACATTTCTTTCGCATTGTCTTGTCTAATATCTACTAATGAACATATCTTTATATATAAATTGGAAAGCAAAACAAGATAGAAATATGTGAACATGGGGAGAGTGTGAAAAACGGAAACCAATCGAATTGCGTGCATCACATCCAGTTGAACTGGATGTGACGCACCTGCCAGCCTTACTAATTGCACGGTAGTTAAATCCCATCGAAAGGTTAGTTAGCATCAACTTCAGCACACAGGGTGTCTTGGGGTTGGACGTTGAAGATCAATTTCCAATTCTCTCCATATCCTTCATAGTCTATTTATGTGCTGTAGTGTAAATATTTGATGTACGAAAAGGAAATTTATAAACAAAATCAAACAAAATTTACTGAAAAATTGATTTAAAAGCACCTGGCACTGTAATGAAATGTTTGAAACTGGGCGCAAAGCCAATTTAATGAACTTTTATTTTCTAACTACAATCAAATCCACAAAATTGATATACTTAGACTAACCTCTTTATATAAATTACGATGCACTCATCATGAACACTCGGAAGTTCCGTCAACACGATATTTAACACGACTGGCCACGAAAAAGTAATTTTTTGTGCACAAGCCAGCCCAAAAATTGATCAGACCAGTGGCAAAAGCATTCAGTCAGATTCTTTAAATCAAGTTTGCGAGATTGAAGTAAACACCAATCCCATTGTATTTAACTAGTCGTCGAACCACATAGATAAACTTCAACGACTGGTTAAATACAATGGGATTGGTGTTTATTTCAAGCTCGCAAACTTGATTTAAAGAATTGTTACCACCACCCGCGCAATAAATTATTGTTTAATTATATTATCTACATATACGTGTGTGGCGAAAGCTACAAGCAACTAATGTTCGTGACTAAATAGAAATTGTGCGGCCGACATTTCCAGTCACGTACAATGTAGGCATGACTACTATAAGTGAGAGCCGCATATCTAATTTTGCTTTCCATATATGTACAATGCGGTTTGATCCTCGCTAGTCAGTTTGCCGTCTTACTCTGATGATGATCATGGAAGTTCGAAACACGTCAGTGCCTGCTTCTAGCGGTAGTTTTGTTATGTTGTTCGACGACTGGTTAAATACAGTGGGATTGGTGTTTACTTCAAGCTCGCCAACTTGATTTAAAGAATTGTTAGCACCACCCGCGCAATCAATTATTGTTCAATTCAGTCAGGTTGGAAACAAACTGAAGTAAAATTATCTTCGTAAACAGAATCACTATTATCATTAACAATGAAAGAAATTTTGCATCAATCCTAGTGATCAGCACTATAACCTCCGCATCTTGCGCTGTTACCAGGGCGACAACGTTAAACTGCTGAACATTACGATAAGAAACTAAACATACGCGTAAGAAACAATCCAACATGCAATAGCCAACAAAGTAAGAGTGCTGTCAAAACTCAAAGATTACTTTGGAATGCAACAATAATGACAACTATACGCAGACAGACATACACACGCACTCCAAAATTAGCACGCCATTAACCTCCAATAACTGTATGACTGTTTAAAATAAAAAGAACACTGAAAATCAGATTAGTTCTCATTCACTCCATCAATTGAAAACAACTATTGGTTATTTGAATGAAAATAGTTTTTGCGAAACTGGATTAATTGAAATTACCTGATCTGTGTTTTGACTAACACTGTTCTTTTTTTTCGGTAATTTTCTTTCTTTAAGATATTTTGAGTACCTTCATTAATTTCATTTGTCAAACTTGTGAGGATGGACCAAATGAGAAGGCTACCGATAAAGGTAGCTGAAATATATTAAAGAAATAAAACTACTGGAACAATAAAAGCGGAGTTAGTCAAAACGCAGATCTGGTAATTTTTAAGATTGTTTATAACTGTACTATTTAATGGGTATTTAAGTAGCTCGAAACAAACTAGCCATAATCCACAATAAACATAATATTGACTATTACATGTTTTCATTCCTAACAATAATATACAGTGTAAAGGATATAGACATTATATATATATGTTGTCAGTATACACAAATTATTAAAGAAGATGACAAAGGCAATTCATCCACTAAACAGCGTGTATCCTTATTGGGAACTCTTCAAGTTCTGTCCAGAATTTGCACCTGGCTGAACTCGTATCGGAGCACATTTACTTTGGGTCTGGGGACTCAATCCACTGTACCACTCGTTCTGCGCTCTGCACCCACTTTCGAGTCATATATCAACTTATGCTTTTGGTTAGCCTTTCCTTCAGGTGGAACTTATTTGGAATCTCTTAATACCTGATGTTCTAGCTAGCCACCGCGGATCTTTCAGTATACAACTGTATTCATTATATATATATATATATATATATATATATATATGCTGTTCTTATAAACAAAACATAACATCAGGTAACAAAGACAATTCATCCAGTAGAGCGCATTCGTTTTTTTTAGGAACAATTATGTGTCTATTGTATAATGCGTTCGCGGGTTGCTGCTTTGCACTATCAGTTTCACAAAGATCCAAACCGATAGTACAAAGCAACAACCAGCGAACGAAACTTGTGCTAATTCATCATATTAAGCTCGCACTGCGCCACAACCCTTCAATGCATAAGTTGATATATGACTCGAAATTTCGTGTAGTTTGCGGTACGAGTGACGCAATGGATAGAGTTTCAAAACTCCAAAACACTGTTGCCCTGGTTAGATTCCCGTCCGCGGTAAACTCAAGAGATCACAGTAATAACAAAACCGATCTACTGAATGCCTTGCCTTTGCTACCTGGTGCAATGGTTATTGCTAACTATCAAAATATATAAACAAACTCCTGCCTTAAGACTTCAATTGAATATATATATATATATATATATATATATATATATATATATATATATATATAAATTCTATCAATTACTTGTTACGAATAAATAAAAAATATATCGTTCTCTACTTGCTGATTTGTAACGCTCTAGTAACGCTTAGATTTTTATTGAGAAATAAATCAAACAACATGCGATATAGAATGCCTCTTTTCACCCGTAGTCGTCTGAGGTGATTTATTTCCCATGCCAGCTGATTAAATAAAGACAATTTGTGCGCGATTCGCACATGTACTTTTAAACTTGATGTGCAAGGTAATGATAACCCATCTTTATTCGCACCTGTTTGTTAGGGTTAACATCACATGTACACGCATTTAAACGGAGAGAAAAGTCTGGTGCAGAGAGTACTAATTGAGCCAGAAGCCATTTGTCTGAAAAATCAGGGTCATTCTCTTGAGGAGCAATACAATAGCATTTCTTCAGTAATAAATTTCTTCGACTTCCATTTTATTGATGGTGTGAAAGATAATCTAATTTTAAGTTGTAGTAGTAGCTATTTTCGGCAGTCCTTCGAGTGTTTGCAGTTAATCACGCGTTGTCTTATTAGTGTTTATGGGTATTTGGCAGTCTGCAGGTAATGGTCATTCGCAGTTTCTAATTAATTAAGCTATGCTTAACGTTTCGTTACTCTTCTATCGATATGGCAGGGTGACTCGGTGATTAGAGTCCCTGATTCTGGGGTACACGTGCTCAGGTTCGACCCTTGCCCACGGCAAATTCTGGACAATAATTGAACAGTTCCCAATAGAGCCGAAAACAATCTACTGCCGGAATTGCTCTTTCCACACTGTGCATGCTTAGTGCTTATTGACAAATTTATGTATATAATGGGATTGGTGCTTATATCAACCTCGAAACCTTGATTTAAATACTTTTCCTCGTATGTTGGCTATTATGCCCAATAGTTTATAATTTGTGTTGAGCTCCCCTAGTACACAGAATTACATATTCATGCCAAGCTGTGCATCAGCAGAAAATATGCCTTCTCCGTGGTGTTTTGAATCTCCGGCGGTAATTGTAAAATTAACATTTTGGACACAACATATTTATATTTCCCTACACGAGCTTATGGTTTTAGGATTTTCAATTAGCCAATGTGCTCAAGTCTCACCGCATAACCTCGGTAATCCGTCAAATCAGTCTTCAAAGAGTTGACAATCGTTTATTAAATGGTTTCCTGGTACTACTCTCTACAGGGTTTAAATTATACCGACTAGATAAATATTTATACATGCACATATAAATAAATAAATAAATATATATATATATATATATATATATATATATATATATATAATTTGATTATTTATATTAGCCATCAAATATTATGTTAAAAAAAAATACTTTACTCACCGAGATTTGTAATCTTTTGCTAGAAGTGTTTCTTTAAAGAAATTTTATCTGGCTTTACCTGCCAATTTTGAGTAATGTTTTCAATAGCCAAAAACGTCAGTGTCTTGTGACATAACCAAATGGTGACTGCTATATTTGAATGATTCTGTTTGTTTCAGCTATTTTAAACGTAGAAACAAATCAAGTTTCGTATCGTTCATTTAATCACGTCCATTTCTAAGTGCATTTGTTCTAAAATGAATAAACTATACTTTTGTTTTAGAATTCAAGTCATTTTTGACAGAAGAATTCTTTCTATAATACTGTACGCTTTTTTATCTTACTGATATCTATATTGAGCTTATATTGGTAGTGATTTTGCCATAATAGTACGATTGACTCCAAGTTACATTTTGTCTTTCATGTAGCGCATTAGATAATTTTTCAACAGAAGATAAAGTTATATGAGGATTTGATAATAATTATTTGTCACGTAGGGTCAATTTTTGTTCACATAAGTATCGCTGGCTAAAACTTTTGCGATGGAATGCAGTCCTTATTAAATAGTTATCAGTACCCTCACTCAGTTCAATTCTTCCGTAGACCCAGTATATACTAAAGTCTGTTTTGGAGCATTCCGGCTTGAAGTTCGATAGTATTGGCCAGATATTGATTTCGAATAAGCTTGAGAAGATTTTTTGATACCAAATAAATTTTGTGAGCTCCAAATATGTGATTACTGTTGTCCCAAGCTAAATGCCTCAAAAAGGGCTAGTTTTCGTATTTAGAGCCAATGCCTACAGTTGGGCTTAATGATACTCTGCTGACATTCTACCTAAGCTCATTTGTGATACATAACAGGTTGGCTTTTACCATCTATAAAATGTTTCTCTGTATTTCTCAATGTTTCGAAAATGTTATTAACTGTTAAATTGAAACTATGTTGGTTAAACGATTTAGTTTTTAATTTAATATTATTTTAGTCTGTTTTCCAAATCAAGTTCCGTTGTATCTGAGCAGCCAAACATCGCATCCTAAGTGCAGTCAGTCGCACGAGCTGACACGTTTCGACTATCTATAGACATAAATAGAGCACAATGGAAAACTAACTTACGAGGATCAAACCGTAATGCACACGTAAATTTTGCAAAATGAGATATGCAGCTGTCATCTAGTTTTCTCGTATACATTTTATTTCACTGGAAATGTCGACTGCGCCACTTCTATGTCGGTTTCGTTGCATCTACATAAATTGGTCTATTTAAAATCATTGATTGCACAGGTGGTCAGCAGAATTCTCTAAATGAAGTTTTATAACCTTTTTACCTTAACCTCTTAAAGGTGATTTTAAGAATTGATATCACCACACGCACAATCAATGATTGGTTAATTTTATAGCATCTATATGTATATCCTACAGGGAAGCCATTGTAAACGCCCCGGCTTCAAGTAAATGCCGTACGACGTACAGCATTTACTTGAAGCCGGGGCGTTTACACCATAATTTCAATGTTCTTAAATTCACCAATTTTCAATATGCGGTGGTATAGCATTGGTTTGCAGATTTGTCACTTTTTGATAACGCCGAACACTTTCTTCGCATTTTATAAACAGAAATCATCGCAGTACCAAATATCAAAAGTATGGCATCTTAGACTACTTAAGACACACAGTCACAGGTTAATTTTGGAATTGACGCTATCTTTCTTTTTTTAAATCGCAGGCCATGTTCTATTCTTTGGAGTCAATTAACGGCAATTTCTTTGAATTGACTAGACTTATTTCAAACTTGTTCAATAGGGGGAATTTTGGACTTCCTTCTTTATGTTTATTAGTCAGTTACTGTACCTTACACGTCGCTCACGTGAAAATAATATAAATCAGTTCTTAATGAAAATTCTAAACCGTAATTAGTGCATGAGGTGCCTGACATTTTAAAAACCGTAAAGCAGTGTTGAGGCTTGAGGCGTATGATTAGATAGGAAAAAATAGTCGAGTATATAAGTAATAAATTTAAATAAGTAAAGGATATTTAATTTTATTGTTTACTTTCATTATGCACCAGAAAAACAAAACAAAAACAAGCAAAAACGAAAAACAACCGAAACAAAAGTAATTCATCATTTCATAGCCGAATTAACTATAGAAGAAGTACCTTGCAAATTACAGCTATTGCAATGAGCAATTCATTGAAATTTTATGGTTTGAATATGATAAGTCTAGCATAGATAGCGCTCCGAGCAGTTTCCCATGTGTACGATTACAAATCATTGGACTGTTCGTTTGCCGAACGTTGATATTTTGCATTTGCCTTCTTTAGGTGTTTTGTTGAAAAATTAATAATAATGTGTGCATTTGTACCCTTGAAATAGTAAGTTCGAATATATGGTTATTATTTAATGTAGCGGTTCTCTGGTGAATTGCTGTTTGGAATTTCATTTATGATATACGTTTGCGAATAATGTTGTTTTGAGAACTGTTAGACCTTGGCGTCGAGATTCATTTAACAAGATTTGCTTCATTTTATAGTTCATGAAAAATTGTGTCTCTGCTGTAATCACGAGTGTTCTGTCCAGTAAAAATCTGCTTTTAAAAAACATTTTACTGTAAAACAATGTCTTCATGTCTTAATATCAATACGGAAAGAAAAACAAGTACATTTAATGTAAGATCTTTACGCTCGGAAATTAATTGTATAGGATGATTTCACTTTTTTAAACAATCTAAGCAGGTAATTTATTTTTTCATTAATGTTGACATAGGCATACCAGTCATACTTGAAATATCTTTGTAATTATTTTTAGATTGTCATTTTCGTTTTCGATGTCTCAATTTTGTGCATTTGGAAAAGTCAAATAAACCTCCCTTAGGGACTGTTCGTCGCCATTCCATTGACTTGCGAGAAGTGTCGACAATTAAACTATAATTGAAATTTCTTAGAGCATTTATGCGTTAGGTACTTTGAACAGGTTACTACATTGTCGAATAGGATCAGAAGTAGATGCCAGAATCAGCGTGAAAAAAGGTTTATAACGCAAAACACGTGTGTTTCTTAGAAGCACTGCATATTGGGTTAAACAATGTGGAACATTTAGACGGCGCAATCTCATATACGTAAATGTATCAAAGCAATAGTTGAGTCTACGTCGCATAAAGTCTTTTGCAACTTGGCTACACGCATTTTGCAAATACGTATAAGATATTGCATCGTACAGTTGTCCCAAATTCCATGAAAAACTATACAGTGGGTGTAGGTTGTAGTGCCAGCTGCAAATGTTGTGCACGAAACGCATTTGTAGATGGCATTGACGTTTTGTTCCTCGATTCGTAATACCTAATACATATTTACATATACATTCTGTCTGGTCAACCAAGAATATATGAATCCTTAGGGCATTTTTGTGGATTATTTTGAGGTCACTTCTATATTTTAATTGGCTGTATGCTTCTTTTTAGTTAGCTTGCCAGTTTATGTTTTCTAGTGACGATTATTGATATAGTTGGTCTTAATGGCCGTAAGCTACTCGTTCTGACCACTTTGTGCATCTGTGAGATGTGCATTCTGGTCGTTCGTGCGCCAAGTGGTTTTTCTTCTTTTAGACGGCGTATGTTGTGAAAGGTAGCATTGTGATTTATCTAATCTCTATTACGTCCTATTGCTACACATGACTATTTGATCTCTTTCCTTATTTAATAACCAGGCAGATTTCACATTTTCCATGGACAAGAATAAAAGGTCATGCGAATTGTAAAATCTGTTGGTGGAGGAATTCTTCCCTCTTTCTTCGCATTTAAATAAACAAAACATTGCTTTTAAACTGAATATAAATTGATGTTTAAGTGCCTGTATTTGTTTACGCTTTATTAATAATATATTAAACAAGTAAGTTACATTAATCTCCGTGGCTATTGTAAATTTATCATATAACACAACCAGATTATGTTCGGGCTGATAACTTTTACAGTTCCCGGAATTGGGACCGATTATGATCACTACTCTTTGGCATAGTGTACACTGGTGATGTCTTATTGCGAGCAGAAAGAGAAAAAGAGCTTATGATATCCATTAGCTGTGTTCATAAATTTGCCATTCTCTATATTCTGAGGATAATTACTACAAGTGGTCATCGTGTCTCAAACTAATTCGAAATCTTAAATAATTCTGAATTCTGACACCAGAACAATATGGGGGCCTCAGCCCATTATCATATGATCCAAGTTCAAGGTTTTTAAGTCGTATATAATTTTGAAATATTTTATATCGCTTGGACGTGGGAATGACCGAACAGATTTGACATATTTGAGACAGTTTTGTGAATCAATTTAATTGCTAAGATTAGTTTATGTAATTATCAGCTGAGTGTCAACGCGTAGTAATCAGAAATAACGAAATGTGCATTCTCTTGTGGATACTCGTCGATTTGCCATCACCATCGTATTTATTTTATGAACGATAATTGCGTCAGCTGGTACTTCGTCTTAGATGGCAACATTCATATATATATATATATATATATATATATATATATATATATATATATATATATCATTCTAACCACCATGAATGGGTGACCCAGTGCTCAATTAAAGCCCACACTAGACTGGAAATTTTTTTGATACGCAGCAATATAGTATCATCGTATTTTGCCGGTGTTATCCGTTTAGTAGTATTAATCGTAGTATTATTATTATCATTAGTAGTAGTATTGGCAGTAGTAGAACTTGTAGTTATGATAGTAGTTTTGGTGGTAGTAGTAGTGTTAGAAGCAGTAGTAGTAGAATTGGAAGTATTGGTAGTTTTGTTATTATTATTACTACTTGTAGTAGTAGCAGCAGCAGTTGTATTAGAATTATTATTATTATTATTATTATTATTATTATTATTATTATTATTTATTATATATTATTACTAGTAGTAGTAGTAATGGTAATAGTAGTAGTAGGAGGAGTATAAATAATAGTTATAGTAGTATTAGTAGTGGTAGTAGTAGTAGTGGTGGTGTTAGTAGTAATAGAAAGGAGAAATATCAATAATAATCTTGTGGAAGGGTGATTCAGACGAGCAGCCTGGCTAATATTGCATAATGAGCGTAGAGTCTCATGAGACCTAGATCATCGTTTATGTGTGTATTTGTGCACGTATGTGGAGATCCAGCTAGTTAGTGGTGTCTTAAAACTCTGTTTTATAACATGCTATTAAAATTTTATGCTTCAGTTTACAAAGTATTTCTGTTTTAATAATACAGGCGCACAAAAGTGGTTGACTGAACGCCATTTTTAAATAGATTTCCCCTTAGGCTATTTGTTGGCTTCATCTGGTTTGCCCACGTGTTAATTAATTGTGTTGGCATAATTATTATTTCTGTTATCAGTTGAAATGTATACATTAAAGTACGACTTAATAAGTGAATGCATATATGTGGTGCATTCACAACCACACAAACTGACTTTCTTCAATACGCAGATGAAAAAATGTGAACATTTACTTCAATCAAAGTTGCTTTCTGGCAAATAAAAAACTGACTTGAAGCAGACATGTCCAGGTTCGAGTCGTGTCCGCGGCAAATTCTGAACAGTACGTGATGAGTATCTAATAAGGACGTCACCAGTCTTCTTTATGCAATGTTTGGTCATAACTGAACTAATTTGTTACTAGGTTCGCAGCACCTAATACATACTTGCATATATATTAGGTCTTCGCAACAAACAATATTTAACTGTAATATATTGAATTGAATGATGTCATGCTTACCGCGAAATGTGATAACTGATATCGATCAAGGCCAGAGTGTATGGATTTACTGGAATAACAGGTGTTCAGAAATTGTTGTAATTCTCAATTTCGGTGAACTATAGCATAAATTGATATCCATCAGGTTGGTATCATGTACCGACTCGGAAACCATAGAGTTAGTACCATGTACCTTTTCGGTACAATAATGTTGGTATCGGTTACTAACACAATAGCCATAGTGTTAGTATCCTTTACAGACACGGTATATATATTATATAGTGTGAGTTAGCATTGAAGTCGCATTGTCGTTGACTTTATATGATGTTAGCTTCACTATTACAGGTTTACACATTCGTCTAGGAGATTGTACCGTCCTATTATTCCACATTCTTCTACCAAATATATAGTGGTTAAAGGGCGTAATACCGGCTCCTACTTATGAGTCGCCAGTAAGCACGAAAGGAATGTGAATGTGATTATACTTTCCGTTCATGCTGTCTTTGATTTATCCTTATGGTCATAACTAAACTAATTTGTTACTAGTTTCGCAACACCTAATACATACTTGCATATGTATTAGTCTGCACAACAAACAGTATTTAACCTCAATATCAGCTGTATTAAGATGAATAATGTTAGTAATGATAATTTTATAACCGTTTTCTGCGTCGTTTTGTCGGATCACTAATATAAAATGAGTACTTTCAACAGTGGTTAAGGCAACAATTATGGAAGCAGTGTTCCTTTTTATATATTAGTACCTGGTCAACAGCGTGAACTCAATTATAATTTCTATTATCATCTCATTGATTAACTCAAAAGGAATTTGTTGCACGGAATGCTCACAATTAAGGTTGTAACTTTCTTCTCTCGACTTAGAAAGTGTAAGATTCCGATGTTTTATCAATGTCGAACGTAATGTAATATTGATTTAGCATATAATAATTTATTCACTTAGAGTAAATCTCGTAGATCGGAAACGATGATAACATGGATAACACGATTCGATACAATTGGAGAAGTGAAAATTAATAAAGTATGAAAAAAATATTTCACATAAATAATATTATAGCAGTGCAAAATGATTCCGTCGCTGAAAAAAATTTAATTAAGGAATCATGGATATATAAAAATATGAATAATCAGTTACTAAACAAAGAATATTGCTAATCGAGCGTGGGTTTGGATAATTATTTAGAAATAACGCGTTTTGAAACGTTGCCTGTGGTCTAACTCTACATTTAGAAATCTCTGTCAACAGGTAATTATTACTAACTTTAGTTATGTAAAATTAGATCACTGATAATTATAAATGCTCAATAAATAAATGTTAATGTACGATAACAGGATTGATAGCAGCAGTGCTACAGTTCAGGAAATGTAAATCTAAATAAGAATCTAAAGAAGTAGCCCTTCATACGACCTGAGGTGCCAATTCACGACTGAAGTAATTCTGGCTTCTAATGATGAATGCACAGTAGGAACATAAAGGAACTATTTTATGAGTTACATTTGATGTCTTATGCTGTAATACGATTTTATTCACAATTTTAATAGATTCAAATCCTGGCATAATATATATATATATATATATATATATATATATATATATATGTGTGTGTGTGTGTGTGTGTAAATAACATTGATTATGATTGTAGTAATATTCATGCATCTAATAGGTATATTTGGTATAAAAGATATACATGCTTGTGTTATTCATTGATTGGTAATTCATAAGACATGTTTATTTTAGAGGGTGTTCATAGAAGAATATTTTTATTGCTAAGATGAATACCGTACTGTTTTTTCTTTTTTCTTTCCAAAATCCCAAGACAGAGTTGATGCTGTACTTCGCCTGTTGATAATAAAAAACTTCGAAATTTTTCAAGCAAAATACACAAATGAAACGAGATAAATAATGCGACATTAACAGAAGCTAAAATCAGAAAATTAGAACAAATGAGACTTTGGCTAATGAAGACATGCGCATGTGCCTCTTGAAATATTCCAAGCAGTGACGAATATAACGGAAGCTATTAAACTCGGCGTGTTTTGCACTACATGAGCCGGGTAGTTTTGCCACAGTTGACTGCAGGAAGGGTTTTATTTGAAGACCAAAATCTTATCACGTGTTCAGTCTTCTATCGGCGTTGTGCTCAGCTGCAATATCTTGTGAAATCGTTCTAACTTAAAACGGTACTCGGTCATGATTAGCGAAACAAATCGAAAGTTCGTGAGAATAATGTGTGAAGTCAGACGAATCCAGTCTCCACGTTAAAGGCTTATTATAAATGGTACAGGTAGAGAGAAAGAGAAGATTATCACAAGATTTCTAGTTTGAATGTACCCGGCCGGCAGGTGTTTCTGCATTGATAGGGAAGCAATATCAATTTAAATTTATTTTCCGATAAAGTAGGCACGTAATTAAAAGCAAGCAACAACTGCTGCAACATCTCAATCACGTATCGGCTTTACTGACTGATTAATTATACTAAAGGCAAAATGCGTAGGCTTAATGAATGCCTGATATTTGACAAAGGTATACAGTTCCATGTGATAAACACGTTGTGTGCATGTGTGTGTCCACACATATTTCTCGCACGTCTTTGTTTACTCACATGTTTCGGTTTAAAAAATAAATTGGCAAGATTAGTGTAAGAAATAGATATAGGAAAGCCTGCATTAAAGAGATGGAATCCTTTTTCCACAATTTCCACTGCCGCAAAATAAAGTTTGCTGAGTTGAAGAACACAGCGATCCTATTTATTATAGCCAGTCGCACAAACGAGACAAAATGCCGTCGTTTGCACACACTGATTCGTTTAGAACTTACTTGGTATTTATAAGATTGGCGTTAGATTCAAGAACGTGCCTTTCTCGTTAGGTCGTTTGCCTTCTTGCCTTAGTGATTACCTTGGACGATTAAAATGCTTCAGTACGTGTAGCTGCTGTAGATCATTTCCCCTTCCATGATTTAATCTCTTTCCATTACAATGAACAGCTGTTGCATGTGTTTTGTGGCTGCTGAAGTCGTTTTCTCGCTCTCGCCTTTACTATTACTTGCAATTTTATCCAAGTCTTGTTTTCAGGTATTTGAGACATATGGGAGACAAATACTGAAAACTGACTGCATAATAATCTAATCTCCAGATTTTATTCATATAACACTAAGGTTTAATCCTATATCATTCTGGGTTACCTTTAATTTATGCCTATTTAGCAATATGTGTGCATATATTTATATAAGTTGAGTAAGATTACAGGGTTTGAGAAAACACTAGAACATTTTGATCATAGTTGTGTTAATATTGGGAAGCTAAATAATTGTAGCTAGAAGGCTGCGTGCTGGAATTGAGTCCACGATAATTATGGTCGTATTCATTCATCAAATTCACTGCCTTGAGAGACAATTTGTATTATAGAATCAATACCAGCATTCTTAGACGCAAGGAATATATTATGCGGCTGAACCAAATGCACTCTGATTCCATATTTGTCGACAAATATTCTAGTCAAAATGGAATAAACTATTAAATTCGGAAAATATTGTATAACGAACAATTTCGGAAAATCAAATTGTGGACAGCTTCAGAATGAGGGGACCAGTGAGAACCATTAATCAAGGCCACAAACAATCTGTGCACCTGGAAATGTGAAGGAATCCCGATTTTACTGACCTAAGAATTACATCAATTGTCTCAAGACTGTCAATAAAGGAATAAAATTGAACCTATTAAGAAACAGTCCTGTCTAGTTGATAGATCGCCCTTTAACTCTTGTAGCGATTAAATCCACGTTTATACTTTATATATTCTGGCAATCATTTGTATATATGTATTATACATACGGATTTATATATATATATATATATATATATATATATATATATATATATATATATACGAGTGCTATTTTTCCCAGTGTAGTTGATTTTTTCACCTGTTGCGCAAATTTATATTTTCCACATGGTAACAGCGCTAGTGTGGATTGCAGTGTTAAACGCTCATATTACAGTTAAATACTGTTTCTTGCGAAGAACTAATATATATGCAAGTATGTATTAGGTTTTGCGAACCTAGTAACAAATTAGTTCAGTTGTGACCAGAAGGATAAACCAAAGGCAGCATGAATGGAAAGTATGATCTCATGCACATTCGTTTCGTGCTTACTGATGACTCATCAGTAGGAGCCGGTATTAGCGCCCTTAACCACTATATATTTGGTAGAAGAATGTGGAATAATAGACGGTACAATCTCCTAGACGAATGTAACCTGTAATAGTGAAGCTAACATAATCTAAAGTCAACGACAATAATGACTTCAATGCTAACTCACACTATATAATATATATACCGAGTCTGCAAAGGATACTAACACTATGGCTATTGTGTTAGTAACTGATACCTTTTTGAAATCGATGAGTACCGGATTCTAGCACTATGGTTTCCAAGTCGGTACATGATACCAACCTGATGGATATAAATTTATAAAGTTCACCCAAATTGAGAATTACAACAATTTCCGAACACCTGTTACCCAGTTAAAACTATACACTCTGGCCTTCATCGATATCAGTTATCACATTTTTCGCGGTAAGCATGACATCATTCAATTCAATATATATTACAGTTAAATACTGTTTGTTGCGAAGAGCTAATATATATGTGTATATATTAGGTTTTGCGAACCTAGTAACAAATTTGTTCAGTTGTGACCAGAAGGATAAACCAAAGGGCATGTGAACGAAAGTATAATCCTATGCACATTCGTTTCGTGCTTATCATTGGCGACTCATCAGTAGGAGCCGGTATTACGCCCTATTACCACTATATATTTGTTAGAAGAATGTGGAATAATAAGACGGTACAATCTCCTAGACGAATGTGTTAACCTGTAATAGTGAAGCGAACATAATCTAAAGTCAACGACAATACGACTTCAATGCTAACTCACACTATATATTATATATACCGAATCTGTAAAGGATACAAACACTATGGCTATTGTGTTAGTAACTGATATCATTTTTGAAATCGATGATTACCGGATACTAACACTATGGTTTCCGAGTCGGTACGTGATACCAACCTGATGGATATAAATTTATGCTAAAGTTCACCCAAATTGAGAATTACATCAATTTCCGAACACCTGTTACTCCAGTTAAACCATACACTCTGGCCTTCATCGATATCAGTTATCACATTTCGCGGTAAGCATGACATCATTCAATTCAATATATGAGCAAATGCTGTTTCTGCGAAGAACTAATATATATGCAATTATGTATTAGGTTTTGCGAACCTAGTAACAAATTAGTTCAGTTGTGACCAGAAGGATAAACCCAAAGGCAGCATGAACGGAAAGTATAATCTCATGCATTATCGTTTCTTACTTACTAGGGACTTCATCATAGGAGCTGAGTATTACGTTCTTAACCACTATATATTTATGTAAAGAATCACAATCTTCTCAGGGACGAATGTGTACTGTAATAAGTGAAGCTAACATAATTCCAGTCGGTGACAATACGACCACACTATATAATATATATACGAATTCGTAAAGGGATACTAACATTATGGCTATTGTATTAGTAACTGATATCATTTTTGAAATCGATGATTACCGGATACTAACACTATGGTTTCCGAGTCGGTACATACCAACCTGATGGATACAAATTTATGCTAAAGTCTCACCCAAATTATAGAATTACAACAATTTTCGAACACCTATTACCCAAACCATACACTCTGGCCTTCATCGATATCAGTTATCACATTCGCGGTAGCATGACATTCACTCAATATATTACAGTTAAATACTGTTTAAGCCGCGAAGAACTAATATATGTGCAGGTATATATTAGTCTGCGAACCTAGTAACAAATTAGTTCAGTTGCGACCAGAAGGATAAATTCAAAGCAGTAGCATCAACGGAAAGTAGCATTATAATATCCGCCTCAAAAGCTACTGGTGACTCATATCAGTAGAAGCCGGTATTACTGTTTTTTAACCACTATATATTTGGTAGAAGAATGCGGGAATAATTAGACGGTTTTCCACATTCTTCTACGAAATATATAGTGGTTAAAGGAAGCGCAATACGGGCTCCTACTGATGAGTCGCCAGTAAGCACGAAACGAATGTGCATGTGATTATACTTTCCGTCTTTCATGCTGCCTTTGTTTTATCCTTCTGGTCACAACTGAACTAATTTGTTACTAGGTCTTCGCAAAACCTAATACATACTTGCATATATTAGTTCTTCGCAACAAACAGTATTTAACTGTAATATATTGAATTGAATGATGTCATGCTTACCGCGAAAATGATAACTGATATCGATGAAGGCCAGAGTGTATGGTTTAACTTGAGTAACAGGTGTTCGGAAATTCTTGTGATTCTCAATTTGGGTGAACTTTTTTAGCATAAATTTATATCCATCAGGTTGGTATCATGTATCGACTCGGAAACCTTAGTGTTAGTATCCGGTAATTATCGATTTCAAAAAGGTATCAGTTACTAACACAATAGCCATAGAGTTAGGACCTTTACAGACTCTGGTATATATATTATATAGTGTGAGTTAGCATTGAAGTCGTATTGTCGTTGACTTTAGATTATGTTAGCTTCACTATTACAGGTTTACACATTCGTCTAGGAGATTGTACCGTCTTATTATTCCACATTCGTCTACCAAATATATAGTGGTTAAATATGCACAACGGCCCCTACTGATGAATCGCCAGTAAGCACGAAACGCTCATATTGTTTGGAAACTTCTGTCACCTTATGCGCCTCTGTTATTTCCACTTCAGTTTGTTGCCAATCCGATTGTTTGTTTGTTGAATCTAGTCGAGGGCCTGTTTGTTCTTGACTGGATACTAGTAGATTGTTGTTAAATTTTGTTATTCTGGGCCAGTCGATATGAATATCATGTTGATGAAACTTTTGAATATTAAGTTCAGGTGCTTGTTGTTTTATATAAACTACCATGTGGAAAATATAAATTTGCGCAACAAGGTGAAACGATCAACTAAACTGGGAAAAATAGCACTCGTACATGTAACAGTGAACAATGCGCACAAATGGTTAATTCTCAAGCCATCAAAACAATAATGACCAGATCTCAGACATCACTTTGCAATACAGCGAGAATGACCTTTACATGCAAACACGCATACACACAAACACAAACACAAACGCATACACACTTACCAACCAGCCAAAGAAACAGTATTAAAAGCGAGTCAGATATATATAAAAAAAAAAATATATATATATATATATATATATATATATATATATATATATATATATAGTAAACACATAAACTAAACATTGCATACGATACCAAATACCATTCATCAAGTCCAACAATTTTTGCATTATAGTGTACTCGTTAATTTAGGTGCCGGAATTGTTGCTTCAGATTCGTCTCACTCATCCACTTCGCTATCCATTCCACGCATTGTATAACATTTCAAGTTGTATAAAAGCTTTTGGATCATACTCGATATCACTTTCGACATAAAGTTCAAATATTTACATCCAATCTGCTATTATAAAGAGTACGCCATTCCACCTACAGATTCGAAAGCGATGTCGTTGAGGATCCACCAGAATGAACAAGAAACCTAAAAATAAGTTAGTCTATAACTGAAAATGTTATACAATGTGTCGCTTTGGTGTTGTAGTGGATGAGTTGTAAGACTGAAGAAAATGAATGCTTTCTTTAAATCAAGTTTGCGAGCTTGAAGTAAACACCGATCCCATTGTATTTAACCAGTCGTCGAACAACATAACAAAACTACCGCCAGACGCAACGCACTGACGCGTTTCGACCTTCCATGATCATCATCAGAGTACGACGGCAAACTGACTATCAAGGATCAAACCGCTTTGAATATATATGAAATTCAATATTAGGTATACGGCTCTCGCCTCTAGCAGTCTCGCATACATTGAACTTGACTGGAAATGTCGGCTGCACAATTTCTATGCAGTCACGAAAATTAACTGTTTGCAGCTTTCGCCACATATCATAAAATGAATGCTTGTTAAATTTATGGCAGTGTCAATTCGATTAACTAAATAATGAGTTCCTGGGACTATCGAAACCAGTCCAGTTCATGCATTGCATTTACTATCTTATGTAATGTTGAATCTATATCGGCAACATATATATAGAATTTTATTTAAAAAATCTCATTTTTGTGTTTGATAGTCTTTGTTTCTGTTGGAATCGTCATAAGATTTCTTTCGTTCATACAATGTTTCGGACCAGATTTTCTGTCTATATTTTAGTATTTAAATGATTCAACTTAGAGTACTTTACACCAGAACTGGCTATTGTTTAAAATGAGTTTTAGTAGACAGACTAAATATCTTTTGTTTAAACGCTTTACATTGCTCTTCTTTGCTTCTCTTTATGTTGCTATTCAGACACTATACTATGCTATGATGTGTATTGGCCCATTCATTTATTTTTCAATGTGTTCTTATGTAAATCGATACGCATTTTTGCATTAGTAATAGCTTACCTAATAACAAGTTATCCTATATGGGACCAGGACGATATGGGAAAGTCGGCATAAACAAAAGGTGTTATCTCATTCACGCATGTTCTATGTGCCTCATAAAAATTAGGTAGATACATCTGAGAATATCTAAGTATCATGTGCATATCTGTTTTTGGGATTGATAGAAGAAGTACAAATTTACTAAATGGAAGCAGTGATTTCCATAATCAGGATATTTTATGACATTCAGAGATTTTAGGAAATGTGAATACATTTTTAAAATTCTATACTATCCAGAATTTGTTGGGGCTACAAACATGTGTAATATTTCTTTCATTTTTAAGATCGTTTTAGTTTCTTTTTTCTGTTCTTTGGAATAATTTTATTTTTGAATTTCCCAATTCATTGGATTAAATACTTTATTTTAAAATGTCACTGTTCGTCTTATTATTATCTGCTGCATTGAAATCAGATCTGCGTCCTTAAGGTAACATTAATCCCAATTTTTCAATAAAAAATGTAATCCTTAATTTTTTTCAAAAGACGTTGTTTTTTCCTACAGCACGTATTGTTGCACCTTTACGAGATTTAATCATTGTTTCAACACCATAATCGATATGTAGGACAATAACTCAACGAATCATGACTACTGTTTTCTTTTAAGCTGCGTTTAAAATTGTCGCCATTTAAATAAATACAGGACAATAATCGTTTTCACTACCCGTGAAACCAATGATCAATTAAACGAAGATATTTAAAATATTAATTGGACCACGCATATGTTGATAAACGAATCCGATTTCGACTCTGTATCATTTTTTGATATCACTTTATTCATACGGAGTCGAAATTCAATTAGTTTATCGATATATGTATAGTCCAAATAATGTTTTAAATCTCTTCGTTTAAATGATGAGTGGTTTCGCGTCCAATGAAAACGATTATTTAAATCATCTTTGTAATATTGATATAAACACCAAGTCCATTATATTAATTTTCAGTATATACTAAGTGTTGTGTAATAAGGATAGTACTTGAAGAGTTCCCAATAGGGACGAAATTGGTATACTAGATGAGCTGTGTTTTCCATATTATCCAATCCTTAGTTTATTCTGAGAAATGCAGGTATATAATGAAATTGGTGTTTACACCAGGATCGTCAACTTGATTTTAGGAACAATATATTTGATTGTAGTTACAACATTTTCTATTTTTGTATTAGGTATTGCGTACTTAGTAAACAATTAGTTAAATTAGAGCCTGAAGAATATGCCAAAACAGACATTAACAAAAGGTATGATCTCATGTACATACACATTTAGTGTGTACTGGCGACTCATAATTAGGAGCCCCTACTACGACCTACATCCTATGTATGGTTTATCATAAACTGTTGGGTAATGATGGTATAACTCTTCCACAGTTCTTGACTAAATGTTTAGTGGGTATAGGGCGTAGAACCGATTCCTACTGGTGTATAGTCAGTAAAGATGAAATTCACGTGTACATGACACTGTAGCTTTATTTCATGCATAATTTGGTACAGACTTCTGAAAATATTTGAACTAATTTGTCACTAGGCACGCAAAACCTAATATACTATTGCATATATATTAGATTTTCGAAACAAAGCATGTAGAACTTTTGTATTTTTACATTATGGCAGTAAAGCTGAGATTTGTATCTCGCACCTTTCAAACTCATGGGTTGTGTGCCCATCTACGCACACCTTCCATTCATCATGAATCTATTACTATTCGAGTTATAAAAAGAAACGTAATATTAACTATATTGCGAATTTTTCCTCGCCAATCAGTTGCCGATTCTGCTTTGATAATAACAAAGTAGATATGAATTTTTGTTGTCCGTAACTTACATAAAAAATTATAACTTTAAAGCTGATAGAACACCATGCGCGGCAGGTTAGCTCAGTGGTTAGAGCACCAGTTTCCGAAGCAACGTGCCAAGGTTCGAGCCCCGTCCGCGCCAAATTCTGGACAATACGTGAAGAGTTCACGTTCATGATGAAACCGATCTACTGGATGAATTTCCTTTTCTATACTATACAATACTTAGTTTATACTGACAAATTTGTGTACATAATGGATCAGGTGTTTATATGAAGATCGCAACATTGATTAAAATATATGTTATCATCGCCTATCATAAACACTATATCGTTTTTGTGGTTACATGCAAATTTCATACGTGATTTAAATAATCCTGTTTAAGTAGTTTTAGCATGAAATATAAAGTATGCTGTGGTTAATAAATAAAATGCTTATTGTTAATTTTGGGAAATTATGATAAAAGACACTTATTAATTTTTCACGGTTGAAAATTAGTTTTTGGTAAATTTGTTCTATCCCCCGCCCAATCAACGATCGTCTTATGCATATAGATATCTTGTCGTAAAATGTCAAAATTTCATCTTTAATCAAGAAATCATTTATTTTGATTAGTTACTTTGCGATAAGAGATTAAACTCCCGTCCTATCTAGGGTTTTAAACTTCAGTCTACATGAAGATTGCCAATTTGAGGAAATAATTTTAGTTTTCATACAACCTCCTTGCATTTCCGTAGAGTTACATCACTATTACGTAAATTGTTAGCTTTTCTGCAAAAATCTACTGTTTTATTCCAAAATTTGACCAACCGAATGTTTAGCATTATGCTATTACGCTGTAACGAAATTTCTGTATATAAAATTATTCTAATTGTATCGAATAATAACCCTAGATTTAATGTAGCTCACTTTATTTCATAGATAGCTCGTTATGATGTAACTAGTTAGCCTTTTAGCAATAATGAACAATTTTGTAGCACATCTTCGCTTGCAGAAAAATTAATGTTATGCAATTATAATGAACCAAATTATGTGTATATGATGTCATTCAGATTGCATAACAATTCAAAATTTGTCGGATTTTTGCTTTATACATCATTTATGCAGATGCAAATTCCAGAAATAGGAACTATTTCTTAAATTAAACAAAAAATATCTAATTCTCAAAAATTAATATAATCAAAAAATATTATTCATTACAATAGTGCTAATACAAATTTTAAAAATAAGGCTAACTTTTATCATTTTAACATCTAAAAATGAAAATTATCTGATTTGTAATCATAGTCACAGTACTAATCATAATTATAATTATAATCATAGTCATAAACGTTTATAAACTAAAGCATAATCAGTTTTATAGTCATAATTCTGATCATGCGCAAATTCAAAAACTTAGTCATAAATATAATCGTAATTATATTAAATTTCATAATCTATAATCATATTATTAATGAATAATTATAATTCTATTCATAATCATTTTGGAACGCGAGCCTTAATAAAACTCATAGTACTCCTTCCATGTGCAAAAATAAAAAGAAATTTTATCAGATACAATAACCTTTTCTTCCTCATATTCCTCTCATGTATCTACAGATGAAAATCCATCTATAAATAACTTGACAGACCAAAAAAAGAAAAGTGTTAACATGGAGTGGATATGAAATAATGGAAAACCAAATAAATTGTGTGCATCACCTCCGGTTCAAGCTCAATGCCCGAACATGCTTCTTTTGCTTGCATAAATCCGGTTTAAATTTGTTTATCTATAAAGCTTCGTATGTGGCTAATTACTTTCTTTTTTGCATTTATTAATTATCTTAATTTCTACGTCTGGAGAACATGCGTGTGAAGTTTCAACCATGTATTGCGTAATTGCAGACGTGTATTAACCATTCGATTTAAATCAGGCGTTTAAGTTGCAATGTTCTCTTCATTCGAGTAATTAACTGTCTGGTCCATCGGACTACGTAAAGTGATCGACAAATTGCGGATGTATATTGTTAAATAATAATTTATGTCGATCAAATAGAAACAGCCGTTAATGTCGACATCAAATATTATTTACCAATATACATGCGTAATTTGTCGATCAACTTACGTAGGCTGATCGACCAGATGGCTAATTATTGAATTAAAAAACATTGCAATTAAAACGCCTGTTTTAAATAAAATGGTGAATAAACGTCTGCAATTGCGCAACAAATCGTTGAAACCTCACACGTATGTTTTCCAGACGTAGCATTTATGACAATTACAAATGAAGTAACAGAAAGGAGTTAGCTACAGGTGAAGCTTCATGGATAAAAAACGAAAGAAGCACGTTCGGACATTGAACTACAACTGGAGATGATGCAAGCATTTGATTGTTTTTCCCTTATTTCGCACTCTCCATGTTTACATTTTTCTATTCTAAACGAACATTGGTTGCGAATGCGGTGATAACATTTACTATAATCTAGGTTGCAAAGATTATGTAAACACCTGACCCATTAAGTACACATATTTGTCACTATAAAGTAAGAATTGTATCGTGTAGTTTAGGAAATTCATCTAGTAGACCGGTTTAGTCCTTATTGGGAACTCATCACGTACTGGCTAGAATTTGTCGTGGACGCGGCTCGAACCTGGACATCTCTGCTTCGGAATCTGGTGCTCTAATCACTTAGCCACGCTGCTGCACACTACACACAATTTTCAATCATATACTGACTAATATAACTCGGCTAGACCTTTTCAGTTTAGGTGGAGCTCATATGGCATCCATTTAGGCACAAAGTTCCAACTAACCATCCTCAATCTGTCATTACTGAACAGACACCACACTAGATAAGAAAGTGGTTTTGAAATGAACATTTATATAGTTAAACGAACATAGGTTGCGCGGGCGGTGATAACACATACTATAATCAAGTTTGCGATCTTGATATAAGCACCTGATCCATTAATTATTTACATATGTCAGTATAAGCAAATTTTGGCCAGTACGTGATGACTTCCCAATAATGACGAAACCGGTCTACTGGTTGAATTGCCTTTTCTACTCTATACGATTCTTAGCTTATACTGAAATATGTAAATAATTAATGGGTCATGTGCTTATATCAAGATCCCAATATTGATAATACTGATCCTGTTTATTAACCAGTAGGACAACGTATCAAAACTAAGATATGTCTTACGTTCCCTCGCACTTCGACATTTCATAGTTACCTTCATGGCAAGGCAAAAAACTGATCAACGGAAGCTATCTATTTATTTGTCAATACAAACTAAGCATCGTGCATATTATTAAAGGCAATTTATCCAATGGACAGGTTTCGTCCTTTTATTATCCTTATGAAATCCTTTCTTATGTTATGTATTAGCCAGGAAAGGGAATGAATGCAAAGGAGTCATATAGTTGGCACTATAAAGGTAACCTAGATATTGTTGTATTTCAGAGAGCTAAAGTAAATTAGGCTGATGGCATTTCATTGTTATCATGAAAAGAATCGTAGAATGCAGGTGAGGATCCACAGGGGAGTAATTTGAACATACCCGGTTAACTTGAATTTGAACGAGAAATTCCGATCAACTGATCGGTATCATTTGTATTGCACCATATTTATGGTTGGAATGAAAGTACCTATATTGTGCTATTATGGATGATGATTTTGACAGAAACTATGGTGACTTTTAATGCTGCGTTAAGCGTTTATATCGAATAAATTTGATGAAGCTGTTTAGTTTGAACCCATTGGTGTGACTGTCAACATGGTGTGTCATTTCAAGGAAAGTAGTAATCACTCTTTCTCCATTTCATTAGTGGAACACGAATTGGATTGGCGAAGTTACTAGTTAATATCGCTGAGTTGCCTTATAAAATAGAAAGCCTTGTGCTTTAAATCAGTGACTAATATCAGAAACGGTATGTCACTATTTTCTAAAAATGTAAATAGTTATGTTGTCAGTATGAATAATTCATTGCATATGGTGACAAATGAAAATTCACAAATAGATGGGTTTCATCCGTTTGGGAATTCCTCAAGTTATTTACAGACTTTGCAGCAAACGGAACTCAAACCGAGGCTCATTGACTTTGGAGTTCTGTATTCATTTAGTGCGCCAATCCTGCTTCACATTATACTCAATTTTCATGAATATAATTGATGTTTCACTTAGCTTTACATTCAGGTGGATTTTATTTGATAATCTCTTCAATCTGAAGTTATAATTAGCCTCCCTCCCGATCTTTCCTTAGATACAAGACAAAATACCACCTGAGGAAGTTATACTTAATTGAAGTTGTGTGGCAGGATTTTGATTCTATTTATATTTGTCAGCAGAAGCTAAACAGTGCATAAGGTAACAGAGACAATAGAAAATATTGACTTCTTTTATCCTTATTTGGATCTCGTGAAATACTTATATAGTTAAAGTTATATATGAATATATATATATATATATATATATATATATAGAATTCTCATTGCCCTCGAATAGTACACTTTATATATATATTTCTTATTAGAAAGAAAAAAAACTTTAATAAAAAAATGAATAATAGCCATTAATTTCGAGACTTCTAAACATCACTTTACAATTTTCACTTATATGTAGCCTGGGTTTTCAATATATGCATATAAATTCTTCTTTCACACAGATAAGACCTCTCATGTGGACAAAGATATGAGCCTGATGTGTATGCCTAAACTCAAAATTATGTAACCTTTTATCGCATGTAATTGGCACAAAAATATCTGTAAATATCTTAAACAAGTTTAACTTCGTGAAAGGAATATATACAAATGTTTGTTTGTGGAAAAATATGTGTACTAATTTTTATCTCTAATGTGAGAATTTAGAAAAACACGTAGAAAAGACCTTTTTTAATACGAGCTCTTACCCAATTCATAGTACAGTTTCCATGCTTAAATAAGGTCCCTCAAATACGACAAATACATCTCTGTCATTTCCTCTTAATTTATCCACACGCTCACATTTATGTATTAGAGAAAATGGTTAAAAACATGAGATTTCACTTAAATGTTCTGTCTACTTCGGTTTTCGAAATATATAAATATTCCAATTTCCATTGGCCTGAAAAAATTAGAATGGAATTACGCTTGCATCTGATATTATAAAAAAATAGTTTACACGGAAGGCTAATATATATACTGCATTTCTGAGACATACTAAGGATTATCATTTATATATATATATATATATATATATATATATATATATATATATATATATATATATATATATATATAAATTGTTTAGGTTCCTAGTCCCTATTAATTAAGTAGAATCCCATAGACGTCCAAGGATTTCAATCCAGTTTTAGGGAGCTGATGTAGTACTAGTCTGATAGGGCAGTTTCTCTTCCCTTATCTACCAAATTCATGCCTATGAAATCCTGTAGCATGCTATCAGTGTTCTTAAATTTGCCTCCCATTTTAAAGCCTCCCTTATATATATATATCTCTACCTATATATATATATATACTATACATATATATATATATATATATATATATATATATATATATATATATATCTCGATACACATACTTAATCAAGTAATGGCTTACCACAATTATACGCGAAAAACAGAATGAATAAATTACATGTTCCAAATTTGAACAAAGGAAAACAGAATCTCGTTTTAACAGTATTGTATTGAGAAGATGAAACATTATAAAATTGAAACTAAAAATGAAACGGCAACTGCTATGTTAACAGAGAAAATAATACCATTCAGGTACGAAATACAGAAAATCAAATTAGGCACAATTCAAAATATATGTACTCGAAAGGATTTAAACAATAACGTTTTTAGAAATTGAACGAATATTTTCTTTTCTAATGATATTCGTTTCAATTGAAACACTGGTTTAAATTTATCAATAAATGTTGCTTTATTTTGACAGAGAAATATCTTTCCTCATCAATATATATATATATATATATATATATATATACTCTATATATATAATGCGTTTTTAAATTGTTTCTCTAAATCTAAATATACGTCGAGCTATAGGAGAGATGCATCATGCGTAGCACTATTATTAGTTAGCTGGTAGAATCAAGGTATAGGTACGAAAGAGCAATAGCAAAGAACCAAAGTATCCATAATCACGAAAACCTGAAAGTTTGAACTTTGCAATTTAGTTAGTTAACATGTTTTTTAAATTTTTTGGTGTCGTTTTGTGTCGTGTGCGTTTTCTTTATTATTATTTGTTGCAGTTTGTCAGTAAATGTGCCATTCTGAAAGAAAATGTTGGTGCTTCAAAGTGTTAAAATCCAGTTCGTGTACACCTCTGGATTTCGCCTGTTCTTGCCCACTGACCACATTTTACTTGATTGACATGAACTTTGTCACTATGAATATTACTTGCTAATACTTCATCCTATTGATTAAAACCGACAAATGAAATTCTTTGTAACTGGTCGACTGTCCTGTCTGATTGATCGATTAACCAAAATTCTGACATACTTTACAGAAGACTGTGCTGTTGGTTTTTAACAAAATAAAAAGACTTCAGTCATGACAGTTCATTGGGCAGAGTTTATATATATATATATATATATATATATATATATATATATATATAAACATAAATGATAATCGTTAATATGTTCAAGTAATGCAGTACGTATTACCCACCCGCGTAATTCATTCTTTTTTTTAAATCAGATGCAAGCACAATTCCATTCTAATTTTCTTCTCAGGCCTATGAAATTGAAATATTTACATATTTCGAAAACCGAAATAGACGAACATTTAAGTGAAATCTCCTGTTTTTTGATTTTCGCTAATATACAAATATGAACGTATGGATACAGAAAGAGAAAATGACTTAAATATGTTTCTTGTATCTACGAGAACATATTTAAATATGGAAAATTTACTTTGAATTAGGTAAGAGTTCGTTTAAAATATTCTTTTTTACAAATTAGTACAGGTACTTCTATATTAACAGACATTTGTATATATGACTTTCACATGCGATATAAGGTTGCATAATTTTATATATATTCAACAAATATTCATAGGTATGTTGTAATTTGATATTGTGATGTATTTAAACATTCATCAAATTTTAATTTAATTTAATAGTGTCAACAAAATTGCATGAATGTTATGATATTAAGTGTATTTAAAAACACGAAAATAAGAAATTGACACTAATTAGGTATTATGGTTTTGATGACAATTAGGTTAAAAAACCAAACATTATCTCTTTTTTTAAATAAATTTTGCAAGGCTGAAGTAAACCCCAATCGCATTGTATTTAACTAGTGTTCGAAAAACATGGCAAAACTACGGTCAGTCATATGTACTGACGCATGTCCACCTTCCGTGGTCATCATCAGTTTCTACATGTTGTTCGATTACTGGTTAGATAAAATGGGATTAGTGTTTACTTCAAGCTTGCAAACTTGATTTAAAGAATTGCTACCATCATCTGCGCAATCAAATATTGTTTAATTATCTCTTTATATATATATATATATATATATATATATATATATATATATATATATATATAGAGATATATATATATATCTCTAAGGAAGAAATAACACAAGAGGAGATTGGCCGCTTGTTTTAATGGGTACTAAACATCACTTTAAAATCTTTCATTTATTTCTATCCTGGGTGTTCATTTGATTATGCAAGTATGTATTAGGTTTTGCGAACCTAGTAACAAATTAATTCAGTTGTGACCAGAAGGATAAACCAAAGGCAGCATGAACGGAAAGTATAATCTCATGCACATTCGTTTCGTGCTTACTGGAGACTCATCAGTAGGAGCCGGTATTATGCCCTTTAACCACTATATATTTTGGTCAAGACGAATGTGTAAGTATTTACGATATAAATGTTAGAAACAAGATCATGCCGTCTTTTGATGTTCCGTCATTTCTTACCAATTCTCGATTTAAATAAATAGATTGATAGTGTGACAATAGGGAGCCCCCTACCTCCAGTATTGTCTGAGATTTTCTTAGACCATCTTGGGAACATATAATTAAAGTCTGACATAAGTGAATGTGCGCAATAAATACGGTAAGTTGACGATTTTTTCCTTGTTCTCAAATGCTGTTTACAATGACAAACACTACTTCAAAGTTTCAATAAAGCGCATAATAGTATCGGTTTCAAGTCAAAGCACGAATGTGCATGAGATTATACTTTCCGTTCATGTTGCCTTTGGTTTATCCTTCTGGTCACAACTGAACTAATTTGTTACTAGGTTCGCAACACCTAATACATACTTGCAAATATATTAATTCTCCGCAACAAACAGTATTTAACAATTATATATTTGATTATGAGTTTGACAATTAGTCCGACTTTCCTTTTTACATCTATTTCTTGTTTTGGCTGATTTTTAAGTGTATAAGTGTATGTACGGGTCATCATCTTTTTATTGCAGAGTAAAGTATGGCATCTGGTCATTCAATTATTTAAGCGAATGACAACCAGTCTGATATTTGACAGTTTTTTTGGCTGTTTAGTGTACGAATTTTTCCGCGTATTTTATCTTTCGTTTCTCCTTGATTCTTTAGTTTAATTCTCTCCCTTTGGTAATAGCGCAGAGTTTACTCGTATCAGTCAAAAGAGTGAATACTTCATTAAAACACAATCCATCAATAAAAGAATGACTAGATCTTAAACATTACTCTGCAATACAATAAGAATGACCCCAAAAGCACACAATGCGCTTACAAATCAACTCGCAGTTAACCGAAAACAATAAATAAGTTAAACTAAAAATCAGACTAGTTGTCACTCGCTTAAACAATTGATGTATGTAGATGAAAGATTGTAAAGTGCTAAATGAACATTGGTTGCGTATTGTACAATTCTTATTTTATACTGACATATGAATGCACATAATGGGACAGGTGTTGTAAATTTTTATTTAGTATTATCGAAATAAAGTGTCAATTATCCACTTTGTTATTAAGTGTATTTTTTCTTGCTAATAAAAATATTCTTTGTAATATTCGAAGACAACAGGCATAATAAACAATATATATATATATATATATATATATATATATATATATATATATATATATATATATATATATATATATATATATATATATATATTTATGATATCCATTCCTTTTAATTAAACAGTATTCTTATAGTTAGGAGGACTTACAAATAACAAAAGTGGATTTTTCTATGTATGGCCAGTGTCAAATCTCCGTTTGCTTCTCGAGTGAGTTCGATGTCAAGGAATGGGAAAACTGTCGTCTTTCTCTACCTCGAGAGTGAACTTGATGTCTGGATCGACTCCATTCGCTTGTTTGAGGATTTCGGAAGGGTCTGCTGCCTCTGGGATGAACAACAAGATATCATCTACATACCTTTTGTAGAGTGCGCACTGGTCAATTATACCTGTTAGGCTCGTTTTTTCCAGGTGATGCATGTATACATCTGCCAGGAGGGGTGCGATGCAACTTCACATAGCTACACCATTGTTCTGACGGTAGTATGTTCCTTCGAATCAAATTCACTCTCGAGGTAGAGAAAGACGACAGTTTTCCCTTTCTTGACATCAAACTCACTCGAGAAGCAAACGGAGATTTGACACTGGCCATACATAGAAAATCCACTTTGTTATTTGTGTTTTCCTAATTATAAGAATATATATATTTATATAAATATATATATATATATATATATATATATATATATAATAACAGCAGGATTTGCTAAAATATGTTGTCGGCATAAACTTAGCACATTCTTATTCATAAAGATAAATTCCGTCCTTATTGAACACCTATAAGTATTTGATGGTATTACTACGGTCGGTATTTAAAACCATAAAAATTTGGTTCAGTCCCCGAACTCATTTCCTACACCATCAAATCCATTTATTGACTTCAGTGGTCCATTTTACAACAAAATTTTTTTTCCATTTGTTCTGCAACTATTTATTAAAGGAAATGCCTGGCTAAAATGGCGTACACAAAGAGTTGTAGAACTCTAAACTAGGTGTTACCGGCTGCAAATCACAGTCGCGGACATTTGGACAGTTACTGTGAATTGCCTAATAAAGACGAAACCGCTATAGTTGATAAATAGACTTTGTTAAATTGTGTCATATTGAAAAGAATTAATGTCAGGCGCTACATTATGTTGCAGAATTGCCTTATACTTTTTGTTTAGAATGAGGCTATTTGGCTAACTTTCAATATCTTTCATTTAGAATTTATAATTCCCTTTTGTGAGAGTCTTTTCCCACAGTCCCCCCATTACACGTCAAATTAGCCAATTAATAACTCAATCTGAAAATTTCGGATATGGACATCTCACTATATAATTAAATGATCATTGGTTGCGCGGGCAGAGATAAAATTTATTTTAGAGAATGTTGCGAGCTTTATATATAGACCAATCTCACTAGATAAGATTGACCTATCAATGTTTATAGCTTAAAGAGCATTCCGATAAATATAATTTCCTGTATGTTTACTTCCATCTAAATTAAACTACAGTGATTTTATAACAATTAATGACGCTTCTCCAGATGAGCATGCGTCATGTATCTGTGTATGCGTCTGTCTATAACTGGTAATCTTTAATATAAATATAATTATATATACCTCCATATAAGTGAAACTACAATGACAGCATAACAATTT